>CAJUYG010006227.1:0-12493 GCA_910591675.1 Galerucella calmariensis
GAATAATTGCAATTGTTTGTACCATAGAGAAATATAATATAATGAGAATTGTCGAACCTGTGGTAACAGTTGGCATCACGTTGATCGAAGCGCACCAGGAAGGACTAGTGGAACTAATTTTTGAAGGCGGGATATTTAAACTGGTTAGTTTGGATTGTGGGTAGGTGAATTTCACAATTTGTCTGAAATAAATTATATTTAGTGATGACATTTTAAAGCTTCACTTACTTTTATTTCCTTTATTAGAACTGAAATCCTTAATAAATTTATAATATGTAGAACTAATTTTAAATCCTACTCACCATTGAACAGAAGCCAGATTCACATCAACCAAAGTATGATTGATTTTGTATATTTTTATTTTTATTGACTTAAAAGTTTATATACTAGGATATTCGATGATATTCATCGAGATTAAGAGCAAAACGTTAAAGTGGAAGGTAATTTATAATATTCCATTCTGCTTATGTAAAGTCTTGTAATTCTCGCAACCGCAGCGACTCGATGCTCGGGTGGTTGCGCAGAAACGTTATGCCTGATACCGCCTATGCTTCAATCTGTCTCTTTTATTTTGTCTATGGTTTGTACCATGGTTTGTACTTAGCAGTTTCCAGATTGCAGTTTTGTGTACCCATGTATGTAGGCAACACTTATTACATTATTGTCAGATATTTTTTGGATTACCCTATTCTGCCGTCGTTAATGAAAACGCCGTATATGCATAAATCTCGTTCCAAGAGAATTTAAATTTTCTGTTTTACCTACTTTGTGCCATTGCCATTTTTTGAAGAATAAAATTTGATATTTGAGGTGAAAAAAACAAGTAAAAGCAATAAAATATTTTTATCAATGTGTGTGTTTCTATTTTTATACCATTAACTGACATTTGTACATACGGCAGATGCAGTTAAGATATAACTATAATTTCTTAAATGAATATACCGTATTTGCAAATATTTTAAATTGTAACATTCCACTTTTTTGCCGTATCTAATGATAGAAATTAATAACCTTTTTGGACTGTCTTTGCAGAAGTTGAAGCAAACCTTATTGCGTCAATTATATCCTGATGATGGCCCGAGTCAATTTGCAGATATGGTTTTATGGAGTGACTGCTACCATGCCCTGTTGTTTCAATTAATTGCTGTTCTCCAAGATATTTCCGGAAATAATTTGACCTCTAGTGGTATTACTAGTGAAAATTTGAAAAGTTTATAGCTAAGGTTGGGTTCTATGTGAGTTGGACCTTCTCGCCACCTTCACTGCGACCCCCGTTAGGTCTATTGCGGCTCCCCCTAATGATTACAATTCACCTCACAAGCCTGTGCTTCTGACGAAATCCATGGTTGTATTTGGGTACAGTTTTTGACGTCATTCGGCTTTAAGGTACTAAAACCGAATTATGTTATACCTTACCCTGCCCAAAGCTGGGCATGAGCATAGTATGTGCTCCACAGCTTCGTCCTCCAAATTACAGAACTTACAGTCCGAGGTCCGAACCAGACTCATATTCTTCAGGTGGTAATTTTTTAGTCGAAAATGTCCTGTAAGCAATCCGGACAGTATGCGTAGGTTTGTTCCATTTTATTCCAGGATCTGCTTATTTTTGTACTCGAAGGGTAGAACATGAACGCCTTCGAATGAGAGAGCCCCGGTATGTCTGCCCAGTACGAGTAGGTTTCGCCCAAAGGTTAACAGCCTCCGTCCGTTAAGATTTTTCAATGGCTGGCGGCGATGAAATCACTTGGTTAATTAAAATGACAACCGAAAAATGTCATGTTGGGATCTTTCTTTAGAATTACGAGATACGTCGTCTGTTCTTTCCTCGAAGTCAAAATGTAATCTTTCAGTACTACCGTTACGCAAATAATGGATTCGCTTGTTACAATATTTAACCCCACCACAAAACAGTATAACCTATAGAAGTGAAAGTTTATAGGACGACCTTGAATACAAAAATTAGGTTTCGAACCCATCCACCTGAAGCGCTAGTTGCAATTGAGTTGTCGAAACAGGCCTGGCAGCTAATATAGTATAGATTATTATTCTTATAAAATGGATAAACATCACGGTGGAGTGTATTGTTCATACAAAGACTGTCCAAATAAATTTTATTCGGAAAGATAAATAAAGTTCTTTTGATTTCCAAGGGATAAGAGTATTTAATTTAATATCCCGGCCTATAATAAAAGAAATTTCAAAGTTTTTGATATTAACTTTGTCGTCCAGTAACTGAAGGGGCAAACCTATCAATATATTTGTCCAATAATTTTTTTTGGCTTGATTTGTAGGTCTTGACAGGTACTTCAAAGGGAGAAAAAGTTCTCCAAGATTGCGCCTTGGCTAAGGGTCCAAAATGGCCCCTAAGCCTCCCAAAAACGGTTTCCCGCCATTATCTCCCGAAATATGCAATTTGGAAAAATTTTGTTCGGGTAAAAAGTGAAGGTCGTTAAATTATGGTCTTCATCATTTTTTTCCAAAATGCAATAGTTTTCGAGATAATCGCATCCAAACGTCCCCTCGCTTACGCAGCTGCACTACCTCTATAAATGCTACCGTCTATAAAATTAACTTGTAAACCGGCGGACAAACTCTTCCATAACTCGGTCAAAAATTAATATTTTTCGATGATTCACAGTTCATTGTAATGATGATATCCGTAGGTATCAATATGTGTACCTTAAACCCCGTTCTCGCCCGTCGAGGTCATTGCAAAAAGTGGCCAATGTTATTTTTTCCCAATATTTTGGCCTCTTCCATTAAATCATTGACATTTTATTCATTTTGAATGGTTTATTATCCCTTGTTTTTTCAAATGGAGTCTGGGGAGGTCCTAAATGTTCCTAGAAATTTGTTTCCGTATCTTTGTGGCGTTTCAATAAAAAGTTTATTTATTTATTTGCATATTTCAGTCGTTTGAGGAGTTCTCACAAATCTTGTAAACAAGCGAAAATAAAGAACTAATGTTCAATTATTTTGTTATTAAATGCACACCATTTGGAAGCTTACTATGTCTACTCTCTGAACCAATATTTTGATTCGGAATACAATGCACTCATTTTCCAGGGACCGGGAAAATTTGAAAGATTTGTGAGAACTCCGAAAACGATTAAAATGCAAATAAATAAATAAACTTCTTATTGAAACGCCACAAAGATACTGAAAAAAAGATTTCTAGGAACATTCAGGACCTCCCCAGACCCCATTTGAAAAAACAAGGGATAATAAACCATTTGAAATAAATAAAATGTCAATGATTTAATGGAAGAGGCCAAAATATTGGGGAAAAATAACATTGGCCACTTTTTGCAATGTCCTCGAAGAGCGAAAACGGGGTTTAAGGTACACATATTGATACCTACGGATATTCTCGTTACAATGAACTTTAAATCATCGGAAAATATTAATTTTTGACCGAGTCATGGAAGAATTTGTCCGCCGGTTTACAAGTTAATTTTATAGACGGTAGCAT
The DNA here is from genome assembly GCA_910591675.1 of Galerucella calmariensis. Lineage (NCBI taxonomy): Eukaryota > Metazoa > Arthropoda > Insecta > Coleoptera > Chrysomelidae > Galerucella > Galerucella calmariensis. Next base: position 3,473 of record CAJUYG010006227.1, read on the forward strand.
TTATAGAGGTAGTGCAGCCGCGTAAGCGAGGGGACGTTTGGATGCGATTATCTCGAAAACTATTGCATTCTGGAAAAAAATGATGTGGACCATTTTTGTAGATAATTTAACGACCTTCACTTTTTACCTGGAAAATTTTTCTCCAAATTGCAAATTTCGGGAGATAATGGCGGGAAACCGTGTTTTGGGGTGCGTTAGGGGCCATTTCCCTTTGAAGTACCTGTCAAGACCTACAAATCAAGCCAAAAAAAAATTATTGGACAAATATATTGATAGGTTTGCCTATTTTCAGGTCTTCAGTTACTAGACTATTGGTGCTACAAATTATTATCAAAATCCTCTCTTGCGTAGGTGTATATTGTATTCCCTTTGATAATAAATAAATTAAGAATTTGGTTGATTTTTGTAATTATTTGTGTTATCTAAAAATGTATTTATTAATTATTCTCCCAAGAGTAATGACTATGTATTTAATAAATACATAAATATATATTCGATTTTGATTATTGTTTTAATTCATGGCGAAGTTTTAAAGATTTAGTGGAAACTTCCAAAAAAACTAGATCTGGCACTAGAAATTGTTATTGTCCCCGAGTCAACACTGCAAATTGGTTAGAAATTCAGAAAATATTTCAAACTGGCAACATCCCGGCCATACCGAGTTAAAGGTCCAAGGTCATTGACGACGGAGCTGAAAATCGTTTGATGTTTTACCGGGATTCGTATCTGTTCTCTTTATAATCTGTGCTTTCAATTAACGATCAGCGATGTTCGATTGAAACGCCAGTGGCATGAGACGGTCGTTACAACATGACCGATTTTTATTTTTGCGCAAGACAATTCGCAATCTTTACGTGGCTTCTTCTTATGTAAAGTCTTGGAAATGTCTCTGAATGTGATAAGTAGCATAATAAAAAACCAAGACCAAAAACAAGAACAAAAATGAGACTTGGTTTTGCTCAGCTCACTAAAGCAAGCTTCACAGTTTGCAACTCTTCTTGCAATAACTTTAACCTCGAAACTATTGACAATCGTTCCAGATTTCACAATTAGGTACTGCAATTTTCAATGTGGATACCAAGTTTATTTATGAAGTTAGGTTAGTGTGTATTATAATATTCAGATTGTTGATGAACTATGTTGCTTCAGAGTACACAGTCAACTTGTGTTGTGTTGGTAACAAAGAAATTACCAACTCTCACCCAATTGGATGAAGGCTGCAATATAAATTGAACCAGATCGATACGGGACAAGTATTTAAAAAGACAAAAGGCTTGCCAAATTATCCTATATCGCGCATGCTTTCGATCATTAATATTGCACAAGAAGCCTATTTTTTAGAATTTATCATATATTATCCTAATTCGACTGAAACACCCTCTAAGCAATATCTTCATTTCCACTAAGCGTTTTCTTTCCGAAATATTCACAATTATTCATCCGGTGTACGCGTTGTAGAGATTTGTTATGCCGTAAAAATAATTGGAGTTCACATCCCTAAATGCATTGTTAGTAGTATTAAGTAGCGTACTAAGAAGCAACGTATTTAATGAAAAATATAGCTGGGGAGGTATTTGGAGATTACGTATCTATTTAAGAGCTTGTATAAAAATAATAAGCAACGAAATTTCGCTCTATATTTAAGTAAAAAGGTAAACTCGGTATTTTGACGACATTTTTAATAATAAAAGTATTATTCTGTATTCTTGAAAGTTTGATTAAATTCTGTTCTCCCGTCTTCCAAATAATAAAAACTCTATTTCAGTTGAAGCGCACTAATGAGGAAAATAGATATTAATTCACATTATTACTTGTGAATGCAGAAGTTGTTATTTTAACAAAATCAAAGCACTTAACTTATATTATCGTAAAATTCACGAATTTATTCAACAAATTTTAAATAACTATAGAAGTTGCACTTACATACAAGAAAAATCAGCTTATTGATCTGTTATTAGGCAACTGAGAAGCAAAAGGAGATCTGTGCTATTTCCACGCCTATCATCCACTCCCTTGTGGAGAAGGAAGAAGAGTCGGCTTGAACCTCTTCTCGGATCAAGATTGGTAGAACCTGTCTTGGGAAAAATTGGCTAACTTCCGTAATCTATTATAAATCCGCTTTGAAGCATATTTTGGCGCAGAGTAAATTAAACCACCACCTCAAACACATAGTGGAGGTTTCAATTATAATTTCGTTTTGAACTGATAGTTTAACTCAAACTTGGACATCATTTGAATTTTTGCTGTCATCTTTCAATTTTACCTTTCACCTTGCGTTTAAAGTTACAAATTTTCTTAATATTTTTCCATTTTTTGAAATCTCACTCATGATGGCAATGTACTAATTGAAAAGCACTTATAGAATTTTTCAAGCTTAGGATAAACTTGTTATATAGCACCGCTATCGAGCTAAAATATTTTATAAAATTATCACATGTCCCTCTCTAAATAACTGTCAGAAAACGACATCTGATCCAGTGGAGTTTATCAACGCTATTTTTCTTAAATCAACAAACTATTATATGAATCGATTATATAAACGTTTACAAAGTATACTATAAAGTAAACTATAAAGTATGTACTTAAAACTGTAGAAAATATGCTTCTATATTGCTTAATGGTCATCATAGAAAGGTGTATAAACCAGTTAACAAACTGTTATACATATAGAGGTCTTCTAATTATGTTCTAAGATCGCTTTTATCACAATATAATAGAACTAACTAGTAATATAAGCAAATTGGTAGAGTTGTTTAATAATCCAAAAAAGCTTACCGCGAAACCGTTATAAACCACTAACATAACATTTTGGTAATTTAACGGTTACCAACATGTTGCTTGGGAAGTGGCTATAAATGGGTGAGGCATCGGGGAGTGTGGCTTTTCCAGCAGACCAGTACGAGAAATAGTTGTAGGAATGTGGAATACCTTTCAACACGAACTGTGTAGACCTTAGAAGCTGCATTTGTGTGTCCTGATGCTGTATATTAGGATGGACCGTGAAACGGATTTATTTGAGAATTTCGAAATTTCGTTTTGGAATAGTGCCCAAAAGTTGCCTTTTGTTATCCCCACCAAAATGTTCATTCACAGTTTTTTCATTGTCACGCATCTTCTGCCCCTACCGCAACTCAAAATATTCAAAAAAAAAATTAAAAATCGAAATTTGGATTTTCGATTTGGAATAGTGGTCAAAAGTTACTTTACGTTATCCATACCAAAATGTTTATTAACAGTTTTTTAATTGTCATGCGTCTTCTGCCCCCTACCGAAAAACGTTAAGCGTTAAGGACAAACAGTTAAAATTTTTCAGTCAAATCTCGAAAGAGGAGAGTAACTGAAGAACACATCTTTAGTGCAAGACTCAAGTTCGGTGTTTCTGGAACATACAATACCCTCATCAGGATCTGCAAAAAATTTGTCAAAGTATAGTGTTTTTACAAAAAAATAACCATGGATTTGTCAAGCTTATTAGTAGTGGGGTCTGACGGCACAGTAGTCAACACAGTACAAAAGAATGGAGTGATTACTCCACTTGATTATAAGTTAGGAAGGCATCTACAGCGATTTATCTGCCAGCTTGCATGCCAACGAGACTTCGAGACTTCTCTTTCTACACTTACATGGCCAAACAACCGGTCCTAGTGCTTTTGTAGGTGTACTGGGCCAGCTTGTAGTTCGATGTGAACATTAATCAGTTGTGCTATATGAAGTTTTTGACTGTAAGTTACCGGAAGTACAGAGTAGCGACTTAAGTACCAATCAGAAATGCCTTTACAAAATTTACCTCGCCATATTCTATGGTCGATGTTCTGTAGATCTAGCCAACCAGAATCCAGGAAAATTGAGCCATTCCCGATGGCTCACTTATCAAACCGCTTATTACGTTTATATATTTCCACCAAAGAATTCAGTTCCAATTTAAAAGGAGTGACAAATTTTGTTTTTAAAGTCTATGCTTCAATGTGGTTTTTAATTAAACGAAACAATTTTTTGTACAAATGGGGCTAAACATGTATGGCAAACCATTAAGCAAAGTACCTAGATATATTGAGGTGACGATCTGAAAGTAATCACTGGCCCAGTTATCCAACGAAATGGATTTTTTGCACACCCGGGAAACCTACTGAGTGACTCTCGTCACTACACTAAAGAACTATCTCTGGATCGTATTTTGAATCCAAAAGAAAGGAAAAGTTTAGGAAAAATTCGTGTTTTGAAAATACCAGAACTAAAGATTGATGCAGATGACTATACCACTTCAATAGACTGGCAAAATAATATAATTACTCATCCTCAACTACTTCAACATTTAAAAATAGGCTAACTACAAAATATGATGAAATAAGCTCCAAATGAAGTCATTAAGATTACATTTTACCCCTGTCACACGCAAGCTGTGGAGAGATGTGTCAAATTAGTGACGGAAGCATCGTTATCTGTTGTAGGTATTTTTAATAGATAGATACATAGATAGTTTTATTGTGTCTAAGATAAATCTTTTCACAAGGGTTCGGTACAAAATATCAAGTGAGGAATTAACATAATTAAAGATATATCACGACATAGACATAGTTAATGCAAAAATAAAAGTATAAAATATCCGTGTACTTGATGGTAATGTCAATCATTCACCATGTGCAAATGCTCGCAGCTTTATGATACTAATAATTCTATGAGCTAATTCAGTAAGTTTCCATTTTGTGTATTATTAGTGTTAAGATAGTGTACTAGGTCATCAATATTATGAACATTGTGAAAAAAACTATTTTTTCTTATAGGGCTGTAAATGGGACATTCAAAAAGCATATGATGTAATGACTCCAGGGAATCCATATTACAGACAGTGCAATTATCAGTGCTGTTGATTATATAAAAATTTCCTCCGAAAGACAATTTTAAAAATGTTTTACTACACGTTCTAAGTTGCGCTATTATTCTGGTTATATAAATGTGAGCGGGTATTTGCAAATAACTGTTATTTTCACCAACTAGTAAGATCAACTCCTCCGCGTTCACCCTTGTACCTGTAGAGCTGATGTGTTGAATCGATATTATTGTTCATTGTTTTTACTAATTAGGTTTTCCAGGTTTCCGTAAGTGACCTATTTTTGACTACTCCTCGTAACTTTTGGCTATCATTATTACTATCCAGTTCGAAACAGATAACGCATTTTTATAAACTTTTTTCTCATGTTACAATTTTTAGTTTTTCCAGCAACTATCTTTCTTAAGAAGCTACAAGATAAGTCCTACATAAAGTTTATAGGTTGGTCCGGCCATCCTGGATATTGAGATGGCGACTACTTTTTTTAGGTGCATAAACAAAGCTAGGCACATCCATCTATCAAACGAGCTATTAAAACTTAAATAGTACATGGAATGAGAAGGTTATAACAAAATTGATTTGATTCGGTTTTTTCTTGATCATTTGGTGAATAGTTTCACTAAATACGGTCCTGTAGGACAAAACTTGTTTCACAGTGGACTTGTGCTAAAAGACAAATCTAAGATTCTACAATATTCCTCATTCAATTGAATTCTGATAGAAAATAGGAAAATTATAGGCTTGAGAAGAATGTGTCATTTTTTATTTGGTACCTATGGTTAAATACAGCCCTGGGAGCTAAATCATTGGTCTCAGATGACTGAGCCTGTAAGATCATTTGTACAAAAACTCAATACCAATAAAATATGTAAAATTCAGGTGAATCCCACTGTTGGTCAATTTCCTATTCAATTGTGCTGGGTTCTTTAAGTTCTTAGACGACTTCTACCGTTCTCCTCACTCCACAACATATCTATTTTGTTCAATTCTCAGTGATAAGGCGAAATTCTTAAGATGTGAACATCTACAATATACCTCCCCAATGCTGCCATCTTAATGTGACTTCCACTATAGTACAAAACTAGTATTCCACTAACAGTCAACATTTTTTTGTTCCTCAACACCACTTGGAAGCTTTTACGATGGAATGTAACAATAATAGAGAACAATAAAATAAAATACACTGCTCTACCGGTCCTAATAAATTCCAGTTATGATAACAGAGCTCCAAGTTTTTGCCAAAAGTTTTAATAAACAGCTATTTTTTCTTATATACCTTCAATATTATTTATGGGATCCTGTGTGAAAAATATCGTGTGAACGCCAAAGTTTTTCTTTGTCAAAGTAGGAATATTTGAATGAATAACAAATTTCTTGTATCGATTTTTCCTTTGTTGCGTGTGCTGTATTTTTTCATTCGATATATATAATACGAATATGTTTTTATATAAAAAAAGTGGGAAATTTATGGATATGAAGCTAAGAGTCGGATACTTTTTAATATTTCTTTTAACTCACTTTCCCTGGAAGTGATAAAGTTAATGGAGTCATGTGTTTGTAGTGGAAATAACATGTAAAAAAAGACTTCGAAAATCACAACAAAAAGTAAATTATGTAGGTAATTGGAGAAAGAACATTTAGATACCTTGTTATTAGGACATCGTATTATAATAATTATAGATGTCAAAAGATAGTATAGTTGAAATAATACCCTTCTTAGTGTGCGTCATCGATTGTTAATCTCCTTCTATCACATCACGTAGGAAGAAATGGAAAAAAAGGCAGGTCTGTGATTAATCCTAATAAAAATATCACAATAATGAACCATTTGAATGTTTTACAAACGTTAACCCTAATCTTTGACTTACAAAACTTTGATTGGTTGATGTTTAGATTGCGCGCAAGCGCAACCTATCAATCGGGACCTCAAGATACTATGAAGGCGTTACTTTCGTCGCGGCAATGTGTCTTACGTATTTTTCTACTGTCACACTGACAGTTGTTGTCAGATGTGTACTTTGTTGCTTACGGTCAATTATTATTTATGAAAAGTGAATATTGATCTTATTGTTATATATATTTAAATAATACAAAAATGTGCATAGATACACGGAGAAACATCATTATTTTGAAAGTTCTCAAGTATTTTCAGTTAGAAAAAGCTGGTAATTATTAATTTAATAGCCTTTTAGAATTTAGCTGGATACGATCCTGATAATTTAAGGTTAGCTATGTGTCAAAATAGCAAATAAAATAAACGACATGCCGAAAACCCAGATATACGTCACAAACGATGACGCACACCAAGAAGGGTATTATTTTAACTATATATACAGTAGAAAAAATTGACCTTTACCCTGACGTCACTAACAATGAACAGTAGTAAACACAAACTTTATATACCTCATCCTTTTCTACTGACAGTAAAAACACATTATACAATATACGTACATTTGTCTTTCAAGCAATGACATACGTTCTTATGTAACTCTAATTATTACTTCCAAATGTTGAAAAGAGATAGCACCAAAAACGATTAATAGGTTGTATTCATAAGAATTTATTTTGACCTCTTATGACAACTGTCATTATTTTGATACATCGAGTTTTGTTCAAATCGTTCCATCATTTGCATTCAGATAAATTCTATAAAATCGGTTTTTTTCAAGACCTCTAATTTATTATTTTTATTTCACGATAAGTTCAGAGTGTTCTGTTTCGCATTTAATGAATATTTCCAACTTAACCTCACTTCTTAGACGGTGGCTGAACAAGATAAACAAGCAGTCAACGTATTTACGCACACGACAAAGTAATTGTAGCCATTTTTGACTCTTTGATTGATTTCGCGAGGTTAGTAGGTATGACGTCAGGGTAAAGGTCAATTTTTTCTACTGTATATTAGTTATTTGTGGGATATGGACATTAACGCACGAAGTTTGCACGACGAGGCCGTAAGCCTCGTCGTGTCATCACATAAGTGCGTTAATAATTCCTATCATACGTGTTACGTACAAAATTTTATCTACAACTGTTTATTAGTATTATTAACAGTAGGTACCTATATCAAAAAATAAAATAAAAACAATTCAACGTATTTTTAATAATATTGACTGCAAACATAAGGTAGGTACTGTGTTTCCTATTTTGTGACCATAGCAACAAAGACAAACAAAGCTGTGGGAATAAAATACCTAAATTAGTTATGTCATCAAATTGTCAAAGTTGAATGAACAAATAGTATATAACGTAACGTGTGTAGTAAGAAGCATTTTACGCACGAATGGAAAATATACGCACGATACCGCGTAGCGGCGAGTGCGTGATTCTGTAAGTGCGTAAAATGCTTTACAACACGAGTTACGTACTATACTTTACCTACGACCTACTTGTACTTGTATTTTTCATGAGAAGCATAAGAAATAACAGTTACATATTTAGAGGTGCTTGGTAAACTCCATCTCTATTACTCTATCTATCTTTCATTGGTAAGTAGGTCGTAGGTAAAGTATAGTACGTAACTCGTGTTGTAGAGCATTTTACTCACTCACGGAATTTTCCATTCGTGCGTCAAATGCTCCTTACCACACACGTTACGTAATATACTATTACGCACGAATGGAAAAGTTACGCACGATGCCGCGTAGCGTCCCGTCAGAACTAAAATTTCTAATTTAATGAGAACTGTAACGCCGTTAGTGGTAGTTGCGGATTCTTCTTCATATATCAGCGCTGACATCCTAACCTGTTATCTATGATCCTAACCTGACAACTACCTGACGTGTATCGTGAGTTCGTCCAGTTTACGTTTTTAAAAACTATTTTGCTCATTTGTGTGTGTTGAGTGTTCGTAGTTGGTTTTTATTGTTTATAGTAGGACTTTTATTTTAAGAGACAATGTCGAGAATATGTTTTGTGGAAGACTGTGATGTGAGGTGCATCCGGTAAGCTCTATCTTTATTATAAACATGTTTGATTTAACAGAAAGTGACAGAAGTAGTTATTCTTCCATACAGCTTTGAACTTCCCAGCATTGTTGTTGAATTCCTAACATTTATTTTCCTCCATGTTTGTCATTGGAATACGTAAAAAAACGTCTTATTTATTGTATATATCTTTTATTCAATAGAGTATATGAACTTGATAATTATTGCTTTATTTTTCTCACTTCAGGTATTATATGGTCCATTTTT
>CAJUYG010006228.1:0-12492 GCA_910591675.1 Galerucella calmariensis
AAAAAAAAAACCCTAAAAGCAAATGTTTCAGTTAGCACTCCGCAACATTGATATATACAAGATAAATGCATTTATACTCAGTTAAATTGAGTAATAGATCAGGCATAAATCATAGCAATAACGACTGCTAAATAAAAACTAAATTATTAAATAACTAAGGCAAAACCCACTTTCAATTTAATTCCCCCCAATTCATGTTATCAAAATGAATTATTAAACTAATAAACCGTTAAAAGTGGTATTATAATATTTTATGAAACAAGACATTCATTTCTGGGAATTCAGATTAATTTTTGATATCTTGCAACAATGCAATCCCAAAATTATCTTTAAGTACTAAAAGTTTCTATATACAAAAACGAAAAACAAGAATTTAATAGACTAGTATGTAAAAAAAACGATATTCAACATACCCTTCCTGGTCAGGGATCCTTGGGGTTTATATTGTCCAGTAATTTAAGACCTAATATCCAGTTGGAAAATAGACCAAATTGACTCCCTATATCTGCAATTTCACCTGCGGCGACTAAAATCCTCCGAGGAGATGTTTTTGGGAAAACCACTACCAATGTATACTACCAATTGTAGATTTTCCCTAAACGATTATGAGGAACTTTCGAAATTATCCCAACTAAGGATGGACACAAAATTCCAAAAGAAATCAAAAGTTCTCTTCGCACCTGGTGATTCTGCTAATTACAAAAATGGCCGAGCCTCGAGGTATATCTTCTCGATCACCTTCTCATGACCCTTCCAGAAAATAATATAGGCCAGTACACTAAGTCAAACGAAAAATTATGGAAACGGAAATGATAAAAATGATCATTATAGAACAATAATAGTAGTACAGCACGTGAAAAATACTGTTATTATAGTTTTATTTCTTCCTCAGTTATAATGGCAAGTAAAAAGATATTATTGAGTACTTTAAATAAGCAATATTGAAATATTTTGTGACAACCTATTTTGGCAACACCTATCAATCTCTGCGCGATTAGAAATATCGACAAAATTAATACATTTTTGATGCGTACTGTCATCAAAACCATTGTGTAGACCAGTAGTTGGCCAATTTGAATAAGTAATTAAAAATAAATAATTTAACGTTAAAATTTAACGTTACAGTTCCCCCCCTTTCGTCAAAGAAGATTAACTGCAATCAGTTAATCTTCATCTGGCGGTTGTCCTACAGTATACGGTTTCAAATCCTTAGTGTGCCAAACTCCAAAATTTTTTCCTGCACTATCTCGCAGCTCGTAAGTCCAGGGTGACAAACGCTTACTTATTGCATACGGTCCAACAAAACGAGGAGCTAACTTCCTGGAGAAATGTTTACTAGCGTCCGATAGAACATAATTTCGCTTCCAAACCAATGAATTTGGTAGATATTCAATTTGTCTACGTCTTAGATTATAGTTATTGCAAGACTTATTATTGGCTATTTCCAATCGTTTTTTAACATCCTGATACATTTCCCTAAAAAGCAAATTTCTACTTTTCTCTGGAGTCTGCGTGCCATTCTCTGAGCAAACAACTGCATTAGAATTATAATCGGCTCCTGACAACATCATGCTTCGACCAAAATTCATGAAATATGGCGTCAGCTTAGTAACCTCGTGTGTGGAAGTGCGTATGGCGCAAGAAACTTCTGCAATATGCTCGTCCCAATTTCGGTGGTTATCAGAAATATAAGACGCAATCATAGTTTTAATAACACGATTAGTCCTTTCACATGGGTTGGCCCTAGGATGATAGTTTGCATTGAATTTCAAGTGACAGTTATACTTAGAAGCGAGACGGGTAAATTCCTTACTACGGTATTGAGGACCATTGTCACAAACTATTATTCTCGGAACTCCATAAACAAGAAATACCTTCTCTTCAATCTCACGAACAACTGAGGAAGCGATAGCTTTCCTAAGTGGAAATAACAGAGTGTACTTCGAGAGATAATCAGTGATCACCAATATAAAACAATTTCCCCTAGTTGATCTAGGCAATGGACCAATTAAATCGGTGCACACCATTTCCCAAGGTCTGTTAACTTTTGGATGTGATGCCATTTTGTCGACTGGTCTTTCTTGTGAGACTTTGTGAGCAGCGCACACTGCACAATGCTTCACATACTTAGCTATGTCTGATCTCATCTTGGGCCAATAATAACGAGTAGCAACTCTGTGAAAAGTTTTAAAGACTCCCGTGTGACCTGAAGTAGGAGGATCATGAGCAGTTGAAATTATACGGTGTCTATCAACCTTTGGAACAACGATTTTCCAAGATTCGAATGGAGCCAGGGATTTAGTATACCTGTCAACCACATGCTTCCAAAGACGACCATCTTCTTCACGCCAAGACGGAAATTTCAGGGGATTACTTTTGACCTTACCAACCATAGACTGATACCATTTCTCACCAGAGCCATCCGAAACAGGATATACCTTTTCTTCGCCTTCTACAATAACTTCATCTATAAACGGAACTGACCGAGACAACGCATCAGGTACAACGTGATCCTTACCTTTTCTATGGATTATTTTAAAATCATATTGCTGCATCTTGACCGCCCATCGAGCTAAGCGACCCTTTGGACTCTGTAAATTTTGTAACCAAACGAGACTGTAGTGATCAGTTATTACAGTGAAAGGCACTCCTTCCAAATAGGGTCTTAAGTGTTCAATGGCCCATACTACCGCTAGACATTCCCGTTCTGTAGTCGAATAATTTCTTTCTTGAGGGGTTAGTGATCTGCTGAGATAACAGATTACTTTATCTCCCTCTTCGTGCGGCTGGCTGAGCACAGCGCCAAGGCCAAAGCCACTACTATCTGTTTGGACAACGAACGGCTTAGAGTAATCAGGACAACTGAGGATGGGTGCCGAAACCAAACATTCCTTGATGTGTCGAAAAGACACCTCACAATCTTGAGTCCATTCAAAAGCACGATTTTTCCTAATAAGGTTGGTGATAGGTGCCATAATAGTCGAGAAATTTGGGATAAACCTTCGATACCACGAGAAGGTGCCTACAATCCTACGAACCTCAGAAACAGTAGTCGGAATGGTCATTGATAACATGGCTTTCACTTTGTCGGGATCAACATGCAAACCTCTCCGGTCAACCACATATCCCAGATAACGCATTTCTGGCCGGCAAAATTGACATTTTTCGATACTGACCGTGATGTTCGCTTCCCTAAGCCTACGAAAGACCTCATCTAAAACTTTAAGATGGTCTTCAAAAGTTTGGGTACATACAACGATATCATCAAGATAAACGAAGACATGAGGTTCGAGACCATGACCCAAAACGTTATCAATTAATCTCTGCCATGTTGCTGGAGCATTATGTAACCCAAAAGGAAGCCTCTTGAATTGAAATAGCCCTCTGTTCGGTACAGTGAAAGCCGTATACTGACGGGAAGACTCGGCAACAGGAACCTGCCAATAAGCTGACTTCACGTCCAAGCTTGACAGATACCTGGCATCTCTCAACTTATCCAGAGTGTCAGAAATTAAGGGAAGAGGATAACTATCCCTCACAGTTACCGCGTTAAGTTTCCTATAGTCTACGCAGAACCGATATGAGCCATCCTTTTTCTTGACTAGTAATATCGGCGAAGACCAAGGGCTGTTGCTGGGTTCAACGACTCCTAATTTGAGCATCTTATCCAACTCTATGTCTATTTGATTCTGCACGACTGGGTTAACCCTATAATATCGCTGTTTGATTGGTAAGCTGTCAGTGACAATTACATGCTCAGTTCGATTTGTACATCCTAACTTATCACCCATTAATGCTATATTTCTATCTATTACAGTTTTAAGCCTATGTTGCTCCAATAAGGTGAGCAACGTTTTAGGGGTAATATGTTCTATCGCACTGAGTAGAGCAGGCTCGGCAGAAAAATGCCATTCGTTGTGACGAAGGTCTGGAATTATCCCCATAATATTCCAAAAATCAACTCCTAAAATGAGAATATGTGCTAACTCAGGAACTACTAAAGCTTGTACAAGACGAAGACGACCTCTTAGAACGATAGGAAGCTCGACCGTACCAATAATTTGAACAGAGTCTCCGTTAGCGACAGTACAAATACTACTTCCACTTTTAGATAACGGCAATCCTAAATCGCGAAATAACTCCCAGCCTTTTCCACCCAAAATTGTCCGCGAAGCTCCGGAATCTAGAAGGCCTAATACAGTTTCACCCAGTATCTCCACCTTAAGGTAAGGACGTTCATCATCAACCGCGTGATCTAAAACATAATCAACTACTGCTTGAAACTTAATGATCGAGCTACTACGTTCGACACACCCACCTCGATCACTTAGGTGCGCCTGCGCTCGTTTCCCTTGCTGGTACAATCTGGACAATTTTTTACTGTATAGCCCTCCTTCTTGCACCTATAACAGAACTTTTTACTGATGCCACTCAAGCAACCTATTGCTTTGTGACCAGGCTGATTACATTTGAAACATGTAAGTTTATTCGAAATATCTGCTGTGGGTACCGGAAAGACTTCGTCTACAGCTTCTTCGCGTATTGCAACATACGCTAAGTCTGGTTCCAGGCAATTTGATCTCCTAGATGGAGGGTTATAACTTTCCATAGCGGCTTTTCTGGTTTCCAGTTTCCGACCTAAGCATAATAACTCATTAACACTTTTTATATCGGCTAGACCCAACTGACTTTGGTAGAAAGGAGCAATATTCCGAAGTAAAATCTTTAATTTTGCATCTTCAGAAATATGACAAGTCAGACGCTTGAAGTATCCTGCCATAATAGCTAAATAGATACCCATACTTTCGTCTGGTCCTTGTGTCCTTCTTTTGATCTCTTCAAAGAGTTTTTCATTATAATCGACTGTTAAATACTCTTCTCTCAACAGTGCAACAAATTCATCCCAAGTACTGACTTCAGTCCTATAGGCCAGGTAAAACTGATATGCTCTTCCGGTAAACAGATCTATACCACTAGACAGTAACATATCTTTACTTACTTGCCGAGAGACCCTATATTCCTCTACTCTTTCAAGGAAACTTGAGAGAGATATACCTTTGCTATCTCCAGAAAATTTAATGCCCCATTTACTGGGAAGAATAGTTTTCATATTAGACCTACTACTAACCAAATCTTCAGAAGCACTAGCAGCGTTATTTGTCCCAGCAGTGATATTGCTCATCGTGGATCTACGATTTAGTGACAAATTTTGGAATGCTGGTCCACCCTCTTCAAGCACATCTAGTTGAGGGGGTACGGAGCGTCTGGAATTCTCATAATCAGCTGCCTTAGACTGCAAGGTATCTAAAAGACTTAAAGTTTTAGAAAGTAACAACGCTTTCCTTTCTCTTTCAACATCACTTTTGAAGTCTGTGATATTTTCTATACGACCAAGAACATGTGACAACTGCGAATAATACTTTTGATAATTACCAGATATCTGAGAACCCAAGAAATCATTGACATCTAATTCTACCGAACTTAATTTCAACTCCACCGCTTCCAAATCTTCCGCAGCAGTGAAGGGATAGTCCGGATAACTTACGGAGCTATCCTCTTTTTCCAACTGCATTGCCATTCTTAGATTACGACGCATTTCCATAACTGTACCAGTTGCAATACCTCTTACAGTTAACTCGTATACGAGCTCATCTTGTAATAACCTATTTATCACTAAACGTCGAGCCATTATAATAACCTCCGAAATATACCAAAACAAAAAAAAAAAAAAACGTGGCCCCACGTTGGGCGCCAAAAATGCCACCGAAAATTCCCAATATATACAAAAACAAATCTATGGATTAAGGAAGGCTTGAACTACCAACTGCCTCCAGGACAGTTGGGGTACTCGCACCGGTAACTCTTAAGCCGGAGAAGGGGTGGTCCGGTGAACTAAAGAATGTTGAGGGCGCCAGATAAATTGCAGCGAATACCCAATGCACAATAGACTAGTCACCAATCCATCAAAAGACTAGTCAACAAGTAATACCTTACCACTGCAAATCCATTCGATATTGTAAACCATATAAATAAGAAAATGTTGACTCATTCAGGATTATTTTAATAATAAAAAAACATATATTAGATATCAACATATTCTAGCAATACTATAAAGTAGGAAAAAAAATAAGTATGAAAAATAGCATCATAACCTAACAACCTAAATCTCGGGGTTTCTTTTTATCGGCTAAATACGACACCTAAGGTTGGAAGTGTAATCACGAAATATGCGCATAAAACCAGTGGGCGACGACGCATGAGCTCAGGCGCGGCTACTGTAAATAAGAATACGGAAACTAGATTGTAAATACGCAACCTTAGAAAACGCTTACATTGTTCTAAAGCTGACAAATGGGTATAACCAAACAAATATATAATTGGCAATACAATGTGTACAAAAATAAATTATCTTTCCAATTAATGATAATTGACCAAGGCGTCACTACTCTTATGTAATACTTATACCTTTGCCGGAAACATACGGAATAAAAGTAAAATAAACTAAATGTTCGTATATAAAGATAATTTAAAAATGGAAGTAAACTTGCGTGTATCCACTTGTGGGGACATCCAGTCAAGTCTGTAATCTATAACAGTGGAATAACCAGTGTATATTCCAGTAGGTACATCTAAACCACTCTGCAATGGACCAAACTGCCAACGTCAACTAACATAGGATCTGCATAACCAACCAAGACTGATACTCAATTTAGCATTGCTAGTGACTGAACTTATGTTGAAGAAGATAAGTTGAAAAGGGAAAAAAAAAACCCTAAAAGCAAATGTTTCAGTTAGCACTCCGCAACATTGATATATACAAGATAAATGCATTTATACTCAGTTAAATTGAGTAATAGATCAGGCATAAATCATAGCAATAACGACTGCTAAATAAAAACTAAATTATTAAATAACTAAGGCAAAACCCACTTTCAATTTAATTCCCCCCAATTCATGTTATCAAAATGAATTATTAAACTAATAAACCGTTAAAAGTGGTATTATAATATTTTATGAAACAAGACATTCATTTCTGGGAATTCAGATTAATTTTTGATATCTTGCAACAATGCAATCCCAAAATTATCTTTAAGTACTAAAAGTTTCTATATACAAAAACGAAAAACAAGAATTTAATAGACTAGTATGTAAAAAAAACGATATTCAACATACCCTTCCTGGTCAGGGATCCTTGGGGTTTATATTGTCCAGTAATTTAAGACCTAATATCCAGTTGGAAAATAGACCAAATTGACTCCCTATATCTGCAATTTCACCTGCGGCGACTAAAATCCTCCGAGGAGATGTTTTTGGGAAAACCACTACCAATGTATACTACCAATTGTAGATTTTCCCTAAACGATTATGAGGAACTTTCGAAATTATCCCAACTAAGGATGGACACAAAATTCCAAAAGAAATCAAAAGTTCTCTTCGCACCTGGTGATTCTGCTAATTACAAAAATGGCCGAGCCTCGAGGTATATCTTCTCGATCACCTTCTCATGACCCTTCCAGAAAATAATATAGGCCAGTACACTAAGTCAAACGAAAAATTATGGAAACGGAAATGATAAAAATGATCATTATAGAACAATAATAGTAGTACAGCACGTGAAAAATACTGTTATTATAGTTTTATTTCTTCCTCAGTTATAATGGCAAGTAAAAAGATATTATTGAGTACTTTAAATAAGCAATATTGAAATATTTTGTGACAACCTATTTTGGCAACACCTATCAATCTCTGCGCGATTAGAAATATCGACAAAATTAATACATTTTTGATGCGTACTGTCATCAAAACCATTGTGTAGACCAGTAGTTGGCCAATTTGAATAAGTAATTAAAAATAAATAATTTAACGTTAAAATTTAACGTTACAGTTCCCCCCCTTTCGTCAAAGAAGATTAACTGCAATCAGTTAATCTTCATCTGGCGGTTGTCCTACAGTATACGGTTTCAAATCCTTAGTGTGCCAAACTCCAAAATTTTTTCCTGCACTATCTCGCAGCTCGTAAGTCCAGGGTGACAAACGCTTACTTATTGCATACGGTCCAACAAAACGAGGAGCTAACTTCCTGGAGAAATGTTTACTAGCGTCCGATAGAACATAATTTCGCTTCCAAACCAATGAATTTGGTAGATATTCAATTTGTCTACGTCTTAGATTATAGTTATTGCAAGACTTATTATTGGCTATTTCCAATCGTTTTTTAACATCCTGATACATTTCCCTAAAAAGCAAATTTCTACTTTTCTCTGGAGTCTGCGTGCCATTCTCTGAGCAAACAACTGCATTAGAATTATAATCGGCTCCTGACAACATCATGCTTCGACCAAAATTCATGAAATATGGCGTCAGCTTAGTAACCTCGTGTGTGGAAGTGCGTATGGCGCAAGAAACTTCTGCAATATGCTCGTCCCAATTTCGGTGGTTATCAGAAATATAAGACGCAATCATAGTTTTAATAACACGATTAGTCCTTTCACATGGGTTGGCCCTAGGATGATAGTTTGCATTGAATTTCAAGTGACAGTTATACTTAGAAGCGAGACGGGTAAATTCCTTACTACGGTATTGAGGACCATTGTCACAAACTATTATTCTCGGAACTCCATAAACAAGAAATACCTTCTCTTCAATCTCACGAACAACTGAGGAAGCGATAGCTTTCCTAAGTGGAAATAACAGAGTGTACTTCGAGAGATAATCAGTGATCACCAATATAAAACAATTTCCCCTAGTTGATCTAGGCAATGGACCAATTAAATCGGTGCACACCATTTCCCAAGGTCTGTTAACTTTTGGATGTGATGCCATTTTGTCGACTGGTCTTTCTTGTGAGACTTTGTGAGCAGCGCACACTGCACAATGCTTCACATACTTAGCTATGTCTGATCTCATCTTGGGCCAATAATAACGAGTAGCAACTCTGTGAAAAGTTTTAAAGACTCCCGTGTGACCTGAAGTAGGAGGATCATGAGCAGTTGAAATTATACGGTGTCTATCAACCTTTGGAACAACGATTTTCCAAGATTCGAATGGAGCCAGGGATTTAGTATACCTGTCAACCACATGCTTCCAAAGACGACCATCTTCTTCACGCCAAGACGGAAATTTCAGGGGATTACTTTTGACCTTACCAACCATAGACTGATACCATTTCTCACCAGAGCCATCCGAAACAGGATATACCTTTTCTTCGCCTTCTACAATAACTTCATCTATAAACGGAACTGACCGAGACAACGCATCAGGTACAACGTGATCCTTACCTTTTCTATGGATTATTTTAAAATCATATTGCTGCATCTTGACCGCCCATCGAGCTAAGCGACCCTTTGGACTCTGTAAATTTTGTAACCAAACGAGACTGTAGTGATCAGTTATTACAGTGAAAGGCACTCCTTCCAAATAGGGTCTTAAGTGTTCAATGGCCCATACTACCGCTAGACATTCCCGTTCTGTAGTCGAATAATTTCTTTCTTGAGGGGTTAGTGATCTGCTGAGATAACAGATTACTTTATCTCCCTCTTCGTGCGGCTGGCTGAGCACAGCGCCAAGGCCAAAGCCACTACTATCTGTTTGGACAACGAACGGCTTAGAGTAATCAGGACAACTGAGGATGGGTGCCGAAACCAAACATTCCTTGATGTGTCGAAAAGACACCTCACAATCTTGAGTCCATTCAAAAGCACGATTTTTCCTAATAAGGTTGGTGATAGGTGCCATAATAGTCGAGAAATTTGGGATAAACCTTCGATACCACGAGAAGGTGCCTACAATCCTACGAACCTCAGAAACAGTAGTCGGAATGGTCATTGATAACATGGCTTTCACTTTGTCGGGATCAACATGCAAACCTCTCCGGTCAACCACATATCCCAGATAACGCATTTCTGGCCGGCAAAATTGACATTTTTCGATACTGACCGTGATGTTCGCTTCCCTAAGCCTACGAAAGACCTCATCTAAAACTTTAAGATGGTCTTCAAAAGTTTGGGTACATACAACGATATCATCAAGATAAACGAAGACATGAGGTTCGAGACCATGACCCAAAACGTTATCAATTAATCTCTGCCATGTTGCTGGAGCATTATGTAACCCAAAAGGAAGCCTCTTGAATTGAAATAGCCCTCTGTTCGGTACAGTGAAAGCCGTATACTGACGGGAAGACTCGGCAACAGGAACCTGCCAATAAGCTGACTTCACGTCCAAGCTTGACAGATACCTGGCATCTCTCAACTTATCCAGAGTGTCAGAAATTAAGGGAAGAGGATAACTATCCCTCACAGTTACCGCGTTAAGTTTCCTATAGTCTACGCAGAACCGATATGAGCCATCCTTTTTCTTGACTAGTAATATCGGCGAAGACCAAGGGCTGTTGCTGGGTTCAACGACTCCTAATTTGAGCATCTTATCCAACTCTATGTCTATTTGATTCTGCACGACTGGGTTAACCCTATAATATCGCTGTTTGATTGGTAAGCTGTCAGTGACAATTACATGCTCAGTTCGATTTGTACATCCTAACTTATCACCCATTAATGCTATATTTCTATCTATTACAGTTTTAAGCCTATGTTGCTCCAATA
This sequence comes from Galerucella calmariensis, assembly GCA_910591675.1. Lineage (NCBI taxonomy): Eukaryota > Metazoa > Arthropoda > Insecta > Coleoptera > Chrysomelidae > Galerucella > Galerucella calmariensis. The sequence continues at coordinate 10,602 of CAJUYG010006228.1, forward strand.
AGGTGAGCAACGTTTTAGGGGTAATATGTTCTATCGCACTGAGTAGAGCAGGCTCGGCAGAAAAATGCCATTCGTTGTGACGAAGGTCTGGAATTATCCCCATAATATTCCAAAAATCAACTCCTAAAATGAGAATATGTGCTAACTCAGGAACTACTAAAGCTTGTACAAGACGAAGACGACCTCTTAGAACGATAGGAAGCTCGACCGTACCAATAATTTGAACAGAGTCTCCGTTAGCGACAGTACAAATACTACTTCCACTTTTAGATAACGGCAATCCTAAATCGCGAAATAACTCCCAGCCTTTTCCACCCAAAATTGTCCGCGAAGCTCCGGAATCTAGAAGGCCTAATACAGTTTCACCCAGTATCTCCACCTTAAGGTAAGGACGTTCATCATCAACCGCGTGATCTAAAACATAATCAACTACTGCTTGAAACTTAATGATCGAGCTACTACGTTCGACACACCCACCTCGATCACTTAGGTGCGCCTGCGCTCGTTTCCCTTGCTGGTACAATCTGGACAATTTTTTACTGTATAGCCCTCCTTCTTGCACCTATAACAGAACTTTTTACTGATGCCACTCAAGCAACCTATTGCTTTGTGACCAGGCTGATTACATTTGAAACATGTAAGTTTATTCGAAATATCTGCTGTGGGTACCGGAAAGACTTCGTCTACAGCTTCTTCGCGTATTGCAACATACGCTAAGTCTGGTTCCAGGCAATTTGATCTCCTAGATGGAGGGTTATAACTTTCCATAGCGGCTTTTCTGGTTTCCAGTTTCCGACCTAAGCATAATAACTCATTAACACTTTTTATATCGGCTAGACCCAACTGACTTTGGTAGAAAGGAGCAATATTCCGAAGTAAAATCTTTAATTTTGCATCTTCAGAAATATGACAAGTCAGACGCTTGAAGTATCCTGCCATAATAGCTAAATAGATACCCATACTTTCGTCTGGTCCTTGTGTCCTTCTTTTGATCTCTTCAAAGAGTTTTTCATTATAATCGACTGTTAAATACTCTTCTCTCAACAGTGCAACAAATTCATCCCAAGTACTGACTTCAGTCCTATAGGCCAGGTAAAACTGATATGCTCTTCCGGTAAACAGATCTATACCACTAGACAGTAACATATCTTTACTTACTTGCCGAGAGACCCTATATTCCTCTACTCTTTCAAGGAAACTTGAGAGAGATATACCTTTGCTATCTCCAGAAAATTTAATGCCCCATTTACTGGGAAGAATAGTTTTCATATTAGACCTACTACTAACCAAATCTTCAGAAGCACTAGCAGCGTTATTTGTCCCAGCAGTGATATTGCTCATCGTGGATCTACGATTTAGTGACAAATTTTGGAATGCTGGTCCACCCTCTTCAAGCACATCTAGTTGAGGGGGTACGGAGCGTCTGGAATTCTCATAATCAGCTGCCTTAGACTGCAAGGTATCTAAAAGACTTAAAGTTTTAGAAAGTAACAACGCTTTCCTTTCTCTTTCAACATCACTTTTGAAGTCTGTGATATTTTCTATACGACCAAGAACATGTGACAACTGCGAATAATACTTTTGATAATTACCAGATATCTGAGAACCCAAGAAATCATTGACATCTAATTCTACCGAACTTAATTTCAACTCCACCGCTTCCAAATCTTCCGCAGCAGTGAAGGGATAGTCCGGATAACTTACGGAGCTATCCTCTTTTTCCAACTGCATTGCCATTCTTAGATTACGACGCATTTCCATAACTGTACCAGTTGCAATACCTCTTACAGTTAACTCGTATACGAGCTCATCTTGTAATAACCTATTTATCACTAAACGTCGAGCCATTATAATAACCTCCGAAATATACCAAAACAAAAAAAAAAAAAAA
>CAJUYG010006229.1:0-12491 GCA_910591675.1 Galerucella calmariensis
TATGTACAATATGAACATCAGAACATGTCAATATGATCGATTTATGGATGTGATGATTAAAAAAGAATATGTAAATTATTTTTAGCGAGTGGACAAATAAATATGTAAATAACTTTTGAAATGAATTTCGGTGGTACAATACGTTTAAACAAATTGGGAACAGTCATCATAGTGTGTATAATATTTATATTTGGACTCCACATTTATTCAAAGAACACTGACACCACTTCAGAAACAAAAAAAAATAATTTACGCACTCTATTAAGCGTGGCAATAAAAGCAGCAGAAAATGGCGGTAAAAGGGTAGTTGAAAATATAGATAATATGAATATTAAAAGTAAGGGTTTAACTAAGGAGGGTCTCCTAGAAAGTGTTACAAACGCAGATATTTTATCTCATTGTGATATGGTTCATACAATAAGACACTATTTTCCTTCCACAACACTGATCTCAGAAGAACACGTTGAAAGTTGTGATGATGTATCTAGTGATAATTATGTAGAACATTTTGTAGACAAAACTGCTGACACTTTTGTTAATGAAGAGGATACAACAATTTGGATAGATCCATTGGATGCTACTCATGAATACACAGGTTTGTATACTACCCAACTGGGTATTAAATTTTATGCCTTTATAGAAATGCCAAAAATTTATGGAATTAGTTGCAAATTTACACTAGTTCTTATTAAAAGATGGTTTATTAAAAGATGGTTTAATGCTTAAACATTTATTTTAATTTTCAGAGAAATTGTATACATATGTTACTACTATGGTGTGTGTAGCAGTGAAAGGTAAACCAATTATTGGTGTTATTCATAAACCATTTGAGAAAAGTACCTCATGGGCCTGGGTTGGACAAACAATGTCAGCAGATTTAAATGTCCAAGTAAATGCATATTTTACTATGTTTGAAAAATATTTTGAAATATTTTTTTCCAGGATAGTGCAACAAAATCTAATAATCTTAAAGTTATTGTATCTCGTTCACATAAAGGTGATGTAGAAAAAGTTCTTGAAAAGAACTTTGAACAAAATATAGAAGTTATTACTGCTGCAGGTGCTGGTAAGCTTATATTTTAAAAAATATTTTTTTATTTTCGATTTCACAAGTCTGTAAATGGCTCTGCCATTTTATTTTAAGTTACAAAAAAATTTATTCCCTCTTTAAGAAAAAAAGTGCAGATTTTAATACTGTTGATTTCTATTGGTGAAAATTATATAATATGCATAATCTCTGGCATTGCAATAATACATTGTGATAGCTTGGGAAATAACTTTTTTTTATTTAATTTCAGGCTATAAAATATTAGAGGTAGCAAAGAAAAAAGTGGATGCATATGTGCACATAACTGCTATAAAAAAATGGGATGTGTGTGCAGGAAATGCTGTAATCAATGCCTTGGGTGGAAAAATGATAAATAAACTTGGTGCTGAATTAGACTATAGTAATAATGTTGAAGTTACAAATGAAAATGGAATGGTCGCTTCTTTAAACAAATATAAAGAATTTATAGGTAAACTTGATCTTGTAAATTAGTCTCTTTATTTTGCAACTCTCAGTTTTATTAGTTACATATACTGGTAGTCATTATTATTTATTTAATATTTCATATTTGTGTTAGAAAATCTAAAGAATAAAACTATTTCTGAGTTTTTTTATAGTATGGACCCAGTTAAATTATGTATATATATATATATATATATATATATATATATATACAAGGACAGGAATATTGGGAAAGCGTACATTAACATTCGGCAAATATCTACTATAACTGTCAGAGGACCTATTCTTAGCATATGCAAATTTGCATTCGCATATAATAATTTACGAATGGCTACATGCGCATTCGTAATGAATCTTGTATTCTTTCCTATTCGCATACGTGGTTCGCAAGTGTTTACGAACGGTTAGCTAAACACACTCGCGTAAACATGGCAATACAGCATTAGCACATGCTGTGGTTCAGCTGATGTTTATCAAATCCCCTGACGTACAATATTTAAAATTTTCGTTTTATCTTCGTTTTCCGTTTTATCGTTTACTGCTAGAAGTGTTCTAGGGTTCCAAGGGAAATTATTTGAACTCAGATCTGATTTTTGTTAATTCTAGCATACAAGAATAATGGATATTAATAAAGGTAAATATAAAGGCATCTTGCAAACTGCTATAGGTATTTTGAGATTTTTCATAAATTCGGGGTGCTCTCTCTTCAGCATCTTCTAATGATTGGATTGAAAGCAAGTGATCAAACTGTGCAGCCATTTATTTAATGACGAAAAGTCTTACAAAACTAATTCGTACTCAAAATCACGACTAAATTGCAATACACCCATTGACATATATGTCAATGAATACACCATACACTTTAAAACATATACAAAAGCGAGGTTATGTATGGCAAATACGCATTCGTATATGTGATTCACTTAAAATATCCCGCTCGCTGCAATTTCGAATGATACATACGCATGCGAACCAATTGCGAATGTTCAAAAATAGGAACCTTCGCATTTATAAACATTACCTATGCATATCTCAACATTCAGCAGCTGGTTCTGGTTCCAATCAATTCAAATATGTATTTAGAAAAACTTCATCAGAAATCTGATCCTAGTACACTTACTGAAACTATTTTTTATTTAAGAAAAATAAAGCGCATCAACCCTTTAGGTTATTAGCGCTACCAAATGAACAATAGATATTTAAATATTAAGTACTACTACAGTAAAGATATATATATATAAAAAAAACAATTTTGGTAATAAATTAAACTTTGTGTAGATACTGAATAGCACGTAGATAAGCTACCAAGTTTTCCATATTGTACTCTTCTCCTAGCAAGTGATACATAGTAGGTGGAGTGTTGAATGCAATTCTTTGCTGTGAATACTGCGGACAATCTATTAATACATGCCTGACTGTTAAAGGGCATTGACACACTGTACAGCGGGGTTGTTCAGATTTAGTCATTAAGTGTTCATGGGAAAATCGGGTGTGACCTATTCTTAGACGGGTCAGAATAACTTGTTCTTTCCTGGTTTCTGGAATGGCCTTCCACGGTTTAACTGTTCTTTTCACGTCCCTAAGTTTATCGTTAGATTGAGACCACTGGTGTTGCCAAGCGTTATTAACCGATGTCTTGATAAATATTTTCATGTCTGTCATCATAGCTCTCGTGACTTCGATGGCACTAGGATTCTGAATTGCAGTTTTGGCTGCTGCATCAGCTCGCTGAAACTATTATTTACCTTTTATAACCTTTTTCTAAAATAACATGTTAATTTTCGTTAAAAATGAATTTTTTTTTAAATTACAAAATTGAAATATCAAAAAAACTATCTGACAGTTTGGGTATAAGGAATAATAAATTGAAGTACAGTTTGGCAAATACAGGGGTGAATGTGCAGAAACGTACGAGACGCACAAATTTAAAATGAGAAAGTATTCGGATGACAAAGACGGTAAATATGCGCTTGGTGAATTACTACGGTAAATAATCAAAGTACTAAATTCTGTACCCCAAAATAAAATATATAACATTCTTTTTCTACTCTCACACTAGTAAATTCCATATTACCTACTATTTGGTTACTAAGTAAATAGATCATTGCGGATACTGACACGTAATGACTAGCAAGTAATAAAAAAAAATTACGCTTCAGTTCTAGAAAAACAACAATTTATCACCCAAGCCTAGTCAGTCAATGGTATCGAGTAACCATGGAAACAAGTTAGTAGAGGTTGTTTTGACGTTTAATAATTAATAAGACTAGCTGTTAGTGTGAATGTACATGTTATTCATGCGTTTTATTTTTATTAATGAAGTTGATCGTAGAAAAAGTATAGTACACAACTAGAGTTGTAAGCTTATTACATGCTTATAGAATTACAACACTCGCCGCTACGCGGCTCGTGCGCAACTTTTCTATTCGCATGTAATAAGCAACCTACAACTCTTGTTATGTAATATACTATTACCTACGACCCCCCCCCTGTAATCAGTCAATAACACACAGTCGGTATCAATGTAATGACGTCTATTACGCACTGTAAAAAAAAACGCACAGCTGTAAAGTAAATCACATATTTCATAGCTATGAAAAGCCCAAAGGGCTAAGTTTATGTATTGATTATAATTGAAAAATGGTCTTTCGATTAACAACAATATATTAAAAATGATTAAACGTTAGTTCTTTAATGTGCTTCTTTCATTGGTAATAGAGAATAGAGATGGAGTTCACCAAGCACCTCTAATTATGTAACTGTTATTTCTTATGCTTCTTATAAAAATACAAGTACAAGTAGGTCGTAGTAAAGTAGAGTACGTAACTCGTGTAAAGCATTTTACGCACTCACGGAATTACTTTTCCATTCGTGCGTAAAATGCTTCTTACCACACACGTTACGTAATATACTATTAATTATTCAGGAGACGTAAATGAAGGTATTAATAGTATTTATTAGTTTTGTTAGAACGATCTGTATGAAATAAAAATGCAGATAGAGTTTGTTCAACCATTCTTTGCCGTTACGTCATAATCGGTGAGGTTTTCTGCTACTTTACGTTTGTCTTAATATTAGTTGAATGTTATTTTACACTCAACCACAAAATTATAATCAGTAGTAATACTATAAGTACTTCAAAATAATCAGGTTATACATCAATTACTTGTTGCATAATTACAAAGAGTGTCAGATTGACAATTTAAATAATCCGACCGCGAAGCGGGAGGATTATTCTGTCAAACTGAAACGATTTGCAATTATGCAGCAAGTTTGAGGTGTATAACCGTATTTATTTTGAAGTACGTATTGTATTTGATACTATTATTTGTTGAGCAAATATAAACAATTTTACCTACGACCCCCCTGTAATCAGTCAATAACACACAGTCGGTATCAATGTAATGATCTCTATTACCATGGAGACTTTATTTCTTATGCTTCTTATAAATACAAGTACAAGTAGGTCGTAGGTAAAGTATAGTACGTAACTCGTGTTGTAAAGCAATTTACACACTCACGGAATTACGCACTCGCCGCTACGCGGCATCGTACGTAACTTTTCCATTTGTGCGTAAAATGCTTCTTACCACACACGTTACGTAATTACTATATTAATTTAGATACAAATTGGTACAATGGAAATTACAATCCAAATCGACTCATTTTGGAAAAACGTCAGAATTTGACGGTAATGTTAGTTTGTGTGTTGTTGTATATTGATGTCGATGTGGTTACTATGGAAATTAAAATATTGTAAAATTCTCGATGTATATAATCACTTGTAAAATTTTTGATTAGTAGAGCTACTCTATGTATAATCAGGTATTATCGAAATTATACGAGGTAACTTAACTAAATTGATCGTTCTGATTGGTTGAAAATTATACGAAAAAAATTATCAATGACATCTATGCTAGCAATTGTTTTCAAAATATGACGTATCTTTGAATATGACAACTGAACTGTCAAAAGTAACAAATAAAATTTACATCGACATTAGCTGAGAAATACGTTGACGTAATAATTCCTTCTTATCCATTTCATGAATGAGAGATCAAGCTAGATTATGTATGAAGTAACGGCAAAGAATTATGGCGTGCCGTTTTGGTATTTAATAACATCGTTTTAAAAACAAAAACAAAAATATCTCTTCTTTCAAAAATGATTATTCCCTAATTATTCTGTTAATGAATTAAAATTATGTTTTTCATAATAATAATACAGGAATTTCCATTATGAAAAACATAATATAAATTGCCGATTTAAAATTATGAAATACATAATAGAAATTCAAGAATTAAAATTATTGAAAACATAATAGAAATTCAATTTACATTATGTATTGAGGTTGCCTATTCTGCAGTAATGCATTTACTATACGATTTCAGGTACTTGCATTAGATTAGTATAGGCAACCTCAATACATAATGGAAATTGAATTTCTATTATGTTTTTCATAATTTTAATTCATGAATTTTTATTATGTATTTCATAATTTTAAATCGGCAATTTATATTATGTTTTTCATAATAGAAATTCCCGTATTATTATTATGAGAAACATAATTTTAATTCTTCAACAGAATAATTACGAAATAAAAAATTTTTGAAAGAAGAGATATATATTTTTTTTCTACACCCACATGTATATTATCCATTTCCTGCACAGTTTAGAGAATGGAAATGTAGGCCATATCGGTTAACTGAACGTATATGATTTCATATACATCCTAGAACGTATATGAAAACCTCCAATCAGCATTCGCGTTTAGTACTCGTCACTCATCTTTTTTTCAATTTAAAGAAACGTCAAAATAACTTGTCAAAAGAAGTCTCTCCCAGAAGCACTGGATCAAGAATATTTGTTTATAAAAATAAACTTGAATGAAATAAACTTTATAAATTAATAACAAATACTAAAAACAGGATAAAATGGGTATTTAAGTGCCTACCGATTGACGTTAGTTCTTATGACAGTATGTACTACTTCTGAGGTCCGCATATAATAAGTCTCGGTAGCCGAGTGGTCAGTACACCAGACTCTCATACGGTAGACCCGGGTTCGATTCCGAATGAAGAAATTTTTTTTTCAATTGTTAATTTTATTTTAAAATAATTATTCTGCTCAATATTGATAACTACAACAGGCAGATGCTTGAAATATTTAGCAGAATATTCATTCTTATAAATAAAGATACTGTACCCTTCGTGCGGGAGTCCGACGGGCAACATCTATTTATAACAGCATCGCATATTTAAAAAGGGAAACCGTAATGTTATAAAAATTGTACATTTAAGAACTGTACATTTATCACAAAAAATTAGTGAAGACATAAAATTGAATTGGTACTATTATGAATAAAATTGTTGAAAATTTTTAATTTCAAGTGATATTTATTTTACAGTTTATTCAAATGTTTATTTTCTAGATTTTTTCTTGAATGGGTAGTAGAAAAAATATACTGTTCGACTCGTGTGGATTGTCCATATCGCACTCGAACGATTGAGCACTCCGCCTACAGCGTCGTGCTCAAACTTCGTCCTCGTGCGATATGGCCATCATATCCACACTAGTTGCACAAACTACTATTTCCTCTTTTAAAACGATGTTATTAAATTATTAAATATCAAAACGGCACGCCATAAAGAATGGTTGACAAACTCTATTTACTTGGAGAAACAGGTAGGTAGTGGAAATTTCAATATTTTAAACTTATACCGGATGTATGTCAGAACAGGGATTCAAACCATTCAAAAGCATTAAAACAAAAATTAAAAATACATAATTAAAGTACAGATTAGTATATTCTTCAACGAGTATATTATTCACGCGGATGAAGTTTCCAAGACGAGTGAGTTTTGGAATCATCCAAGTGAATAATAGCCATTCTACACAAGTAAAAGACTATACTTTCTCCTACGACTAAAAAGAAAAAACTTCCAGTGAGGATCGAATTTCGATCGTCCGCGCCATAGTCAACCATTATAAAAATGTAAAAAGTAAATATATATACGTAACTCATATTTTTAATCGGAACCCTTACATTTATGAATGAAATTAATTCCGGGAGGCGTAAATATTCACTATCGCTACTGTTGTCCATTTTTTTCTCTTATAATAAGTACGTAAAGTTATGATTTTATAATTATTTTGACGTTTCAGACAACGCGCTGTCAGAAGCGATTTGCGTTCTTAGGTATTTGACGTTTTAAAGAGACGATTTGATTTATTCATTTTAATTCATTTTAGCGTGAATTCTGATAATAATAGAATGTGATTGGCTAACAAAAGTGAATTCTTTTTATTATTCACTGGTGTGAAGAATTTATATCATTATGTAGCTAAATATGTAAAAATAATGTGTGCGTTATTATTTAGTCGTGGAGAAAAAATATTTATTCACTAAATTTATTTAAACAATAGATATTTGTACGTTTCTACTAAAATTATAAATCGAGAAAATATTTCAACAACGATTACATTGTAGGATCGGATGGCTTATAAATAAACACACTAACACTATATCTTGTATTTACTTCATAATAATCACACCCAACCTACAAGAAGCGGGTAAACATACAACACGGCTCTTTCAACTGCGCATGACTCAAGACTTTGCCAAATTTAGTAGTAACATAACAATATTGGAATAAATATGTAAATATCAGAAATATAAAACTTAAAAAAAAACAAGAAAACCCAGGCCCGAACCCGGTTGGTCAAAGTGGAACTATGAATATAGAATTTTGTCATGATGTTTCCGATAAACTAATCCATTCCGTAATTCAAACATAGGATGTTCAGACTGTTGCAGGCGTTCTCTTATTTTCACAATACTTTCATCCGTATTTTGTTTAAGGGCCAGCGTTTGTTCCGAAGTGCTTCCCTCTAAAACTAGAATATTTTGCACACGACTTAATGCATCGACGTGTCGCATTCGGTTATTAGTTCGGTGTTCAAGATAGATTAAAACTTTACCTTAATTCTTTAACTAATTTACTAAAGATTTTATTAATGAACCGAGTAAAAGTTGCTGGGCTTGAACTTAACCCAAAGGGCATCCTACAAAATTCATACTGACCAGAGGGCGTTATGAATAAGGTATATTTTATGGACTCCTCATCCATCACAACATGAAAAAAAGCATTTTTTAAATGTAATTTAGTGAAGTATTTTTTATTCTTCAAGTGGTCTAAATGGTCATCTATCTATTTGTCACGAGCTAAAAATTTATTCAGAGTTCTATAATCGACACACATACGGTATTCACCATTCTTTTTCTTGGTCAGCACAACCGCAGAACAATACTCAGAATCACTTTCCCTTATGATACCTTTTCCCAAAAGATCAGTTATAATTTTGTCCAAGGCCTGTTTCTCTACAAAAGAAAGTTGTCTTGGCCTAGTACTAAAAAGTTCATTCTTATTCAAAGTTAAATGCATTTTAAAATTTACTTTAGGCTGAGGTGGTTTTGTTGCTTGAAAATAATTGTCTTGAAAAATATCTTCAACCTGTTTAATATGAGGCTGAGGCAAACTATAATGGACTGATTAATATCTAAGTTATTATCATTTTAAAAAACATCTTCAATTAGTAGCAATTCATTAAAATCTGATAGTTAGGGAGACGAATAGGGGATTTTTCGGGAATACTCGAGCGTGGCAGTTGAAGATATGAGAGATACCTTAGACCTAATAGAACAACTTTGCAAAGTAGTAGCTCTATATTATGTAGTGACGCGCACCTAGGATAGACGATCAGATTAGTAAAAAAAATCGATAGTTTGAAATACTCGAGCGCGTCAGATTAAGATATTGAGGGTTGATCAATTAGTGTTTTCAGGATATGGAGATGAACCTCCCCTATGAAAATCTGACGCGCTCGAGCATTTCAATTTTTTTTTCTGATTTTTGACTACTTTATATGCCTACCCCCAACACGCAAACCGGCAGATTAGTATACCGTTGTTATCAGAGGCACTTGGGGCATACGTGGTATGAATATCTGACGCGCTCGAGAATGCCCAAGTAACTGTTTTCTTCAACATTTTTGAAAAACCGTACACGCCATACCAACCGCTAAAATGGTTTTTACCATACGAGCTTTTCTTTTCGAAATTATTTTATCTTTCGATTTTGATAGGTCTCGACGGCGCTCGAGAATGTCGCCATTTAGCGACTTCGCCTCCCTAACTATGATGAGTAATCATTTTTAATTCCTTGGGCGATATCAGGTGTTACAAGCTCAATGGTATTATTTTTTTCTACACCCTCATGTATATTATCCATTTCCTGCGCAGTTTAAAGAATGGAAATGTAGGCCATATAGGTTAACTGAACGTATATGATTTCATATACATCCTAAAACGTATATGAAAACCACCAATCAGCATTCGCCTTTAGTACTCGTCACTCATCTTTTTTTCAATTTAAAGAAACGTCAAAATAACTTGTCAAAAAAAGTCTCTCCCAGAAGCACTGGATCAAGAATATTTATTTATAAAAATAAACCTTATAAATTAATAACAAATACTAAAAACAGAATAAAATGGGTATTTAAGGGACTACCGATGGACAGTCAGTTCAGTATGAAAGTATGTAATACTTTTGAGTTTATTTACTATAAATCTCTGAGCCGAGTGGTTAACATATCAGACTCTCACGCTGTAGACCCAGGTTCGATTCCGCGTGGAGAAATTTTTTTCAATTGTCAATTTTATTTTTAAATAATTATTCTGCTCAATATTGATAACTACAACAGGCAGACGTTTGAAATATTTAGCAGAATATTCATTATTATAAATAAAGGTACGGTACCCTTCATGCGGGAGACCGACTGGCAAAATCTATTTAGAACAGCATCGCATATTTAAAAAGGGAAACCGTAATGTTATACAAATTGTACATTTAAGAACTGTACGTTTATCACAAAAAAATACATAAAATTGAATTGGTACGATTATGAATAAAATTGTTGAGAATTTTTAATTTCAAGTTATATTTATTTTACAGTTTATTCAAATGTTTATTTTTTAGATTTTTCTTGAATGGGTCGTAGAAAAAATATACTGTTCGACTCGTGTGGATTGTCCATATCGCACTCGAACTTCGTCCTCGTGCGATATGGCCATCATATCCACACTAGTTGCACAAACTACTATTAAATGTGATACTATCTAAACCTGGATTATTTACAAAATCACGACCTAATAAACATTTGAATGACATGGTATTGTCGGCAACTACATGATAAGTTACATCAAAACATTTGTTATCAATCAAAACCGCATCTGTAAATTGGCCAACCATAACTAAAAAAGAAATGTAACAATAATAGACTCCACTGAAATGAAATTTTACCTATACAAAATAGGGAGACTTTAGACTCTATAAGAGACACTGCATTGAAGTTGCCACTAGCTGTAGCTCTGGAGGCCCGCTGCTGTGGAGTCTCTCAGCTTATGATCAATTTTACCACACTACTTGAAACAAGATCCCTTCGGTCTTGTGGGCTGATCACATGCTGTAGTTCTATGTCCCTCTTGGTTACAGTTGAAACATCTTAATGGTTTTGGTCCCTCCACTCTTCTTTCAATTCTCAAGTTGCTGGAAGTTCTCACATGATCATTTCTCTTTGTAGTACCATTCATAGTATCATAAAGGTCCTTGAGTGAATGAATTCTATTTAGGAGCATGCGTGCTTGATTTTGTAATTGGTTATCATCATTAAACCCTTCTATAACATACTGAATAAGTTCGTTTTCAGGTACTCCGGCCTTATTTCCTAATAAAACCCTCTCATGGAAATAGTTCGAGAAATTTTCATTTTTTCGCCATCTCCTTTGTTCCATGTTCCTTCTCAATGAGAGGGTATCTGTAAAGGAGTGTAACATTCGTTTCATCCCAGCTTTCAGCGAATGCCAGTCCATAGTAATATGATCCACTTTCGATTGATACCACTCTCTTGCTCTATGTGTTAATTTACTGGCTGCTATGAGTTGAAATACGTAAAGCACATCGTAAACAGTTTGTACGGCATCCAGTCTTTCTAGCCAGACACTCATATTCTTTTTTCTCTTATTCTTTTGGGAATCAAACCACAATAAAAAAAATATATTATTGATTGTCTAGTTGTCATATTTTTTCGTTGTGTCAGATAGGGACCAAAAATTATTTTATTAATTTTATTACTAGTTCATCTTGACAACGGTAGCTGGAACGCTACCGAAACGTCGAAATAAAAAATAAAAAACATTATTGTGGTTTGATTCCCAAAAGAATAAGAGAAAAAGGAATAAGTAATGCCACAAGGAACTTACAGAAGATACTCATATTCTGGTTTGGTAATCCGCTAAATTCGGGAATTATCGCCGCTATTTCACTATGGTTAAATTTCGGTCTACACTGAAAAAACTCACAGCAAAGCGTTCTTTCCTAAACTTTTTTTGGCTAAGACAAGTAGAATTTTCACTGTGGTAATGAAACTGATTAACTGAGTTAGTAAAATCAACTTTTCTATTATCTCTATACAGAAACCATAAGATACTTATTAAAAATACGAAACATTCGACATTGCCACGTTTAACTATGAAAAAACTGAAGTGCTAACTATGTAGTGATAATAATTATAAATGGGTCTTTTTATTATTAACAATATTGAAAATATGATTGAACGTTAATTTTATAATGTGCTTGTTTCCTTGGACTTATTCTATTAACATTATTTTTTCAATTTATGAATATTAAAAGATGAACACTTCCAAATTTGTTATGGGTTTCTTCAAGCTCTGGCAGCGTTGTACGAAAACCATAATGACCACACCCTCCGAATTACATAATTGGTGATTTGTATCGACCAGCTTACTTCTTATTGGCAAGCGCGTGCGTGTGATCTTCCCTCTCACTTCGTCAATCGACTGATATTAGGTCTGTTCGTAGAGCAGTCACAAACGGTTGGAAACTGGACGACTCATGCGCAG
>CAJUYG010006230.1:0-12489 GCA_910591675.1 Galerucella calmariensis
TTGTCCTTTCAGTATGTGTTGTATCGATTTATTTTCGATTTCTTGGGACCATTTACAAGATAATACCCAATTTTTTTTGTCATCTCCCACGCCACTGCTCCTTCGGGTATTTCCGTCATTTCGATTGCTAACTTTCGGTTTCCAACTTCACACCGGTTGGATAATACAACTTTGGAAGTGTGGACCTTGGAAGGGGGTGGGGGAAACATACCAAAATAAACCTACCTATTGGAAAAGTTTCCGGTTTTTTGAAAGGAAAGTTCCGAGGAAAGTTCTTTTCCAGTTTTTCATGCATCCCTTGCAAGATATTGAGTATGGAAAATTTCGATTTTCACTCAAGAAATCATTTTTAAGCGATTCTTTAAATTCGACGAATAATCTGATTCTGCTTGAAAAAGCTTATATAAGCTTAATTAAAGCCTGTTAAGATAATAATGAATAGATTGCTTCCTAAATATCTGGAAAATAGTGGGGAACATTGACTAACAATTTGAGATCAATGAGAACCTTTTAACATATATGGCCAAAAAAAATTATGGACAAATTAATGCTAACCTTGTAACTACCTGACAAATAACCAACGAATGTCAAATATTTAATCCCGATACTTAACAGAGCATAACAGAGGTCAGCTGGTGTCAAATCAAAAATGGAAAATTGCTAAAAAAAGTCTTCTGTTTCATGTCGCTTATTCGAAATTTGATGCACAGTTTCCTCGACAGTTTCTAACTAGCTGCGAAATTACCGAAAATAATTAATTGGCTAAAATATTTGTATTTTAGGCTGCTAAATTCAAATGTGATGAAAAATTTTTGAAATAGGTATAAAAATCTGTCAAAATTTAAAATATAAACAATTCGAGGGCTGGAACCGTAATCAGCGGCCAAAAAAACCCTTACCTATCAATTTTGGTGAGAATTGATCGAGGAATTGATTAAGTACTTCACTAGTTATCCAATTTGTTTAATAATTGTTTATTTATGGTTTATAATTAGTTACGGGCTAATTACCACACAACCAAACTTATATTATCGAGCAATCAACAACTTTCTCAACATCGTCTGCTAAAAACGCCTCTATCAATATTTATCGAGATATTTATATTGATTATTATTATATTATATTATTATTATATTATATTATTATTATATTATATTATTATTATATTATTAGGCTCGACATTAGAAGCTTTCATTAACATGATTATAAACGGTAACAAAAGCTGTAGTAAAACCTACAGAAAGGCTTAAGGAAGAGTTTTTTTTTATCAATGCACACTTGGCATTGATTAACTATGTATTTTTTAAATTTTTTTTATTCTCGTTGAAGTAAGAGTTATAGCTTGTTACTGTTAGTGATTTATCTTCGCTTTTATAAATTGGCCTATCTAACTAAATAGGAAAAAATATATTATAAAAACACTCATTTGTTAAATGAGTTAGGCATTCCTTAATTTCATTTAAAGTTTCAGGATTAATTTCGACTAAGCAAGATGATTTTTTTAAACCTATAGTCTATTTTTATGTACGAGAGAGTAATAATAATAATAATAACGTTTATTCATAAATTTAACAAATACAGTGATAAAATACAAATAAAATTGAATAAACATCTAGACATCCACAGAAGTATTGTACATACTTGTATGTGGTGAATATAGGCTAGTGTGTCAAAATTTAAAAAAACAAAAAATGCAGTTGAAAAACAATATAAATCCATTTTTACATGATTGTATTTCAGACATACATTTCGTATATGAGTTTACTCTTTTCTGTTTTTGATTCAGCATTCTATCATTTTGTGTATTTTTGTTTTGTCTGTTTCTTTAACAAATGTTACTAGTTGGGTTTTGAAGCGTTTAAAAGAAGTTTCATCGATAATTCTCTGTGGTAGTTGCCCGAATAATTTGGGTTCTAAGTAGGAGTAAATAGGAGTAAGTAGGAGTAGGAGTAAGTAGGAGTAGGAGTAGGAGTAACCTTTTTGACCTATTGTTTTAAGAGCTGTTGGTATACAGTATTGATTATTCGATCTTGTCGCGTATCTATGATTGTGAGTGGTAAGTTTGTATTTATTTTTATATTGATGGCATCCTATCTGAATAATGTATAATTGTCTAACATCTAATATTGTGTTTCAGTATAGAGTAGTGAGCTTGAATATTTTGTAGGTTTGTTGAGAATCATTCGGAGGAATCGCCTTTGAGACACTTCGAGGGCATTTAGATAGCTCCTTGAAACTCCTCCACAGCCAATAATGCCATAATTGAGGTGTGACTCAACCAAACTGTGGTACAGTATTTTTTTACATTTAAAGCTCAAAAATTGGCTTACTTGCTTGAATCGAAATAGGATACTCCGAAGCTTTTTAGTTAAATATTCCATATTATGGTTCCATCGTAAGTGATTGTCAATGTAAATACCCAAGTATTTAATTCTTCTTGCAGGTTTTATTGGAAAATCTTGTTGGATATTAAAATTATATTTTGGCAGAGACGTTTCATGACTACCGTAGGGTAAATATACAGTTTTATCAAAGTTTATTGAGAGTAATCTGCTGTCGAATCAGTCGTTGAGCTTTCCAAGATCATTTTCAATATTTAGTTTGAGATTATACCAGTCATCATGTTTGTAATAAATCACAGTATTGTCCGCGAAGCTGATTATTTTTCCGATTGTTTCCTGTTCAAATAGATTATTTAAGTAAATTACGAATAGCACCGGCCCCAATACTGTTCCTTGAGGTACACCACATTTAATGTTGATCTATTCACTCACATGATTTTTGAATTTAGTTTTTTGTGTTCTGCTTGTTAGATAACTTTTGAATAAATTATGAGCTAGATCCCTTACACCCATATCTTCTAGTGTATTTAAAAGTATGGAGTGGTCGACAGTATCGAAGGCCTTTTTTAGATCCAAAAAAACCCCAATAGATGGAGTGCTTGAGTCCAAGGATTCGTAGATGGTTTTTGTCAATAAAACTTAATTTCCAATGCAATACTTAGTACGATCATTTTAAATATTATCACAGAATAATATAAATATTTATTGCTATTTCACTCGGATTTTCGTTAACCAGGAACAATAATTAGCAAAATAGAAAAGCTGTTTCGCGAGCTTGGTTATGTAAGACAGATAGAAAATGTAGCTGCCAATGCAAAAAGTGATGATACGAAATTGGATATTATTCTTGAGTTTCAGGAAAATACACATAATTCTGATCGAAAAGCAGCCCCACTGTTTAAAGATAGCCACACATGAATTTGTTGATTTAAATCGAGATTTAAATGCATCACTATAAAATTATGCCAACTCAGGAGCTCATGGTATCCGATTTCGATGGGATAACGTAGTTTTGTGAACAAATGATTGCAATGCTAGATAACAATGTGATACAATTAGAAGATATTTGTTTTCTGATGGGAGCACATTTACCCTTCACGGTCATGTTAATCGTCAAAATTGCCGATATTGGTCTAATGAGAATTCTCACTGGATGAGAGAAGAACATACGCAATATCCTGAGAAAATTAATGTTTGGGCAGGCATTGTTGGAAATCTTATCGTAGGTCCCTTTCTCATTGATGGAAACTTGAGATAAATACTCGGATAAATATTTAAGCTGCTCCAAAATAATGTCGTGCCAGCTTTGAACTTGTATCCTGATCCAGCACACCAACAAGTTCCTGCCAATAAAATATGCTTTCAGCAAGATGGAGCACCGCCCAACTACCAATTCAATGATCAATAATCTGAGCCGATTTTTCCAAATCGGTAGATAAGGAGGTGCGGATCGATATAATGGCCAGCACGATCTCCTGATCTAACGCCATTAGACTACTTTTTGTGGGGATGTGTCAAAATTATTGAATACAAAACTAAACCCATCAACTTAAATGACTGTGTGCATTCAACTAACATTTACAATTTCAAAGAAGGGAAATGTACATTCACAATAACCATGTCGTTTTGGTAAATGTAGGTAAATGTGAAAAAAAGGGGAAGGAAATATAATCATTACATTCTCCCTTCCCCTTAAAAGATATCCAATACTTTGTAATGAACATTAATATATTCAAGAAAGGGAAGTAAATATAATCATTGGATTCACCCTTCCTCTTAAGATATCCAATACTTTGTAATGAACATCAAGTTATTTAAGAAGGGGAAGGGAATATAATCATTGGAATTACCCTTCCCCTTCTTGAATCACTTGATATGCGCGTTACAAAGTATTGAATGTATTCACCCTTCCCATTTGTTAAAAATATCGAATACCCTGTAACACACATATCAATTGATTCAAGAAGGGGAACGGCTAATCCAATGATTATATTCCCTTCCCCTTCTTGAATAACCTAGTGTGCATTACAATGCATTCATCACTAAAGCAGTACGATCAACATTTCTTGTTCGAAATAAAACTTGAAAAACAATAAGACAAAGAAATATACTCGGAAATATATTTACTATAAATATTTTCTTACTGCAACAAAATTGTTAATTTATTTGTATTCCAAATGTTCTTAAAACATGAAGGTAAGAGTATAAATTCACCATAACATGAAGGCAAGAGTACACATTTGCCGGGAAATTCACATATACATTAATATATTCAGTTCACATATTCCTAACATTTTGGGAAATGTGTACACTTTTACCGTAAAATGTACATTCACCGTAACATATCCAAGACGCGGCGAGCATTTTGAACATGACATGAACATGACAAGGTTCTTGCCTATTTTTAAATTGTTAAGAAATAATCAGTATTACTTATTAGGTTTTTAGTGTGATATAGGGAATATTTGGAATAATAGTATTTTTTAATTACCTATATAAATTTTTGTAACAAATCTGAAAACATATATTTAATATTTCCGAGACAGTTGAGGATAGGTATACATTGCATATGATTTATGTCTAGAGTTTTCCAAAGAATCCAAAAACTGAATAATATACAGGAGGAGGTTGCATTCAAATAAGAAAGTTGGTATTGGCCACTGTCACATGTTACTCCCTATATAATTTTTTTTTTTTTGAAAAATATTAAAAATACAAATCGAGGTGCCCAAGCGTTTTTCCCAACACGCCCTCATTTATTCTTTATCGAATTTAATCCATTTGGCTGTTGCAGACTGTATACGAATGCGCCTCAAGACTATTAGAATCCAATTGCAAAAAAAACCATAGCAGTATATAATATGAAACTACCATCCGGCAATCAATAAAAGACATAAATACAGTGGAGTAACAAATCTCGTGATTATCATAATTTAAATTTATACCTAATTTTTGAACTAACTATGTTTAGTAACATTATTTAAAGTCGCTTTTTGCGTATCTTTCCAGTGATTCAAAGCGCATAAAATATAAATTAACATTTCAGCGTAATATTTTAAATTTTTCATTCATATTTAAAATATTAACTTACCTAAAAGCTATTAATAAAACGTCTTTGCATACCCTTATTACTACCTGCATGCATTCATTGTCTGTGCAAATTTCACAAATAGGTACTTACTTATCTCAAGAAGAAGCGGAAAATTATAATCATCATATCCATCTGACACACGCACTTAAAGTTTTAATTTTACACAAAACACTCGTCGGCTAGGACGACAACTAAAGAAAACATTTTAATTGAAATTTTCACCAAAAACAAAAGCACACTTCCATTCCGAAAAAGAATTATTGGCACGGACATCACAAGAGTTTAAGTTCGAGAGTCTATCTAGAGTGCATCGACGCGATTCCAAAGAGATCTGCGATCTCTCTGTAAGTACTACACCACTCCACGAACTACTAGATACTACTGTCGGTTACTCTTTCTTCTCTTGGTTGGGTAAATAAGTATCCGAAAAGTTTGGGGGGTAATAAATCATAAAGTGGACAAATTTGAGTCAATTTGCAGTATTTTGTGGTCGGGTATTTTAAGTGGACCAATTAGGACGTACAGGGTGGTCTTCAAGGTAGAAATTATGTCAACATTGAAAAATTACACCGTTTTAGTAAGTTTCCGTTTTTTAAGTTTATTTTTAAAATTTCTTTTTAACTGCAAGCTTATACCTTGTTGAAAAAATTGATCTCACCTAAGAGCGAATAAAAGAATTTTATTTATGTAATGTTTCTTAAAAGTATATGAATTTTCCGAGGTTTTTTCAGCAACTGCCGAAACTTGCTAGTGGTTAATTATTAATCTAATAGCTAGGTACTTTAGTCCTGAGGTAAATTAGTTGGTGATATACCTGACGTAAACTGATAGAAGTATAGAGTGTGTATTATCAATTTCAAACTTTAGAAAACAGTTAATAAAAGACTTAGTTAAAATTTTATTTTGAATATTCTTTGACTCACCCTGTAGCCAACAATGTTTTGGTTAAAAAATTGATCTAAAACTAATGCTTTATGGATGAGGATTAAGAGCCGTGCGAAAATATTCATAATAAAACGATATATTACTTTTGAAAAACCGCAACTTTCCAAATTTAACGACTTGTAACTCAAAATCTATTCATATGTCTGCAAATTGACACACATGTCAAAATTCTTTAAAAAAAAAAAAGGTTTTTTTCCAACTCCCTGAATACGATAAGACACTGTACTGATTAAAAACTTTATGTGAACAGAAAATGTTACTTCCAACTACAAGTCTGGAGTTATTTCTAGTGAAAATGAGCTATAAATTTCTAGCGCACCCGGTAAATAGTAATTTTATTTTTATATTCCATAAATTTTTAATGATTTTTTCAAGATTTTTCAGGAATTTATTCCTCAAATATTATCTATGTTAATAATAATAACAAGAATATCATAATTGTGAATATACATTTTATTTAAGATAGATAAATGGACAGGCTATTCTACCTCACAAGTATCCAAACATTTCTGTATAGTTCATTATTAACACAGATGGTAATTTATTCCTAAAAATTAAAAAAGTTTTGAGTCATGTTTATGTTCAAATTTTATACTCTTCAAAAAATTTTTTAAGAAAGTAACTTGAGAAGATTATACCATGTTGTATTAACCAAATCTGTAAGTATATTAGATTTTTCAGTAGTTTATGTCGGCACTTCATTTAGGGAAAGTGACCTGTGATGGGCCCCCTTATTCCTTTTCGTTATAACTTTAGAACTTATTGGGATATAATTACATGATTTAGCGAGAA
Organism: Galerucella calmariensis; assembly: GCA_910591675.1. Taxonomy (NCBI): domain Eukaryota; kingdom Metazoa; phylum Arthropoda; class Insecta; order Coleoptera; family Chrysomelidae; genus Galerucella; species Galerucella calmariensis. The sequence goes on from CAJUYG010006230.1 coordinate 7,171, forward strand.
ATCTTGTTATCATATATTATCTTCATTTGTAGGTGATAAACTTTTTTATTCACTAAAAAAATCAAGGGGCCAACAGGAAAGTAACTAAACATCATCGTAAATAAACTATATTGTTAGCTTACTATTGTATTGTAACATTTGTTCCTATTTTAAATTAATTTACGAATTTTTTTTAACTACCTACTATTTCCCTTATTTACAAACTATATATTATAATCATCTATGTATTTATAATTTATTTTTACAACTTAAATAACACACTTTAACCTTGAATAGTTCACTGTCTGATTACTAAAAACGTTCTTTATCCTCAAATTCTCCAGGTTTCCTGAATATTTTATGCTCGTATTCGTAAACGGCTACAATTCTAGAAGACTCCCGATGCCATCTGCTCTAGAATACACGCGATCACAATCACCAATTGTAATTTTTGGAATTCGTTGGTTTTGCATAAAGCTGATTCGTATAGGAAATGTGTACAAATTATTTTTGCAATACAATGTAAATTTTTTTTAAAACATTCCGCTAATTTATTTCTCTCTTAGAATCTTTTAATCCACATAGTGCAGTCAGACAGTTTCAGAGTAAGCACGCTTACTTAAGATGTGATCTGTGCTTAAGACCTCTGTAAAAACAAGATCAACCCTCAATAGGTGGTCGTTGATTTGAACCAGAGACAACCCTGAGAGGCCCAAGTGCATGTAAAATTTTAGTTCTCAATACCTACTTCACTGGCCCATTTTATTTCAAAGTAGGTGGCGCGCATCTTGATACAAAGCTTGGTACAGATATCGAAACTGTTTAAAAAAAGCGCGAACTATGGAGCGGCTTGGAAAAGCGTTCGTACTGGTTCGTACTACAGTGCTGTTTGAAAAATAATACGACAAATCAACACAAAGAATTGTATATTGTCAAATTTAGGTACAAATATGAAAGTGCGTTAACATATTTCCGTTGTATTATCATAATCTTCACTATTTCCACAAAGCAAACAAAGTTTTAGTGACATCTTAACTTATATGCACTTCAAACTGGTCAGAGTTCTAATAAAGTCAAATAACTTCAACAAAACTATAAAATAACAAAAAAAATTAAAAAAATATAAAAGAAAATAATATTCCATTTAGATACAGCAACATAAACATAAACCAAATATTACAACACAGCGAATGTCAGTTGTCAGCGAATACGCGATACACGAAATTCACGGAATGAGATTGGCCAGGCAATTGAATTACAGCGCTACTACCGCCACCTGCCTCTACCTTGTGGGCAATTAAACACGTATTTATGCAGTTCGGATTTATCAGACAAAGAATTCTTCTCGTGCCCTCAACGAAAGACTATGCAGTTGTGCGCCTCAGCGTTGTCTCTGTTTCAATTCCTTCGGTGGGTTTCCTCAAAAGTGTGTGTTCGTATGATTAATAATAATGTGGGCTATATCGGAAAATAATTATCACATATCAAGTTTTATTGTACAGAATATTTTGAGTACCTTCTAGGAATAGCAATGTTCTGGCTAGATATCGAGTGCATATAACAGTTGGTATGTGTGTATTTTGGGAAGACATTCACTGAGGCCTAAAAGATCTATCGTGCCCCTTACTTCTATACTTATTTTCTGATGGAAACTAGTAGCTACTTTAGTCCTATTTCCCGAAGAAATTTTAGGATATCTGCAGGCTCCAGCTTAGGTAAATGTTCCTTTTCTATGTGCACTTAAAAAGTATGTTGTAAATAGATAATAAAAAGAAGTTCCGGTCAAGTTAAGTTAATTTAACAATTTGTAATATTTATTAAATTCCTATTTCTTGTTTTCGAACAGTCCTTTTATTTTAGTCATTTATTGCCTTTTTTAAAGTTCTTTTGTCGTTTGAAATAATGTTATTGTAAAAGGTTTTTATAATATCTATAGGTATAATATACTATCTATAATAAACAGGTAAGCTTACAGAAATATCAGTAGGTATATAGACAATAAAATTTATTGATAGGTAATACGTAAACGAAAACAATAAAGCTAAGATAAAAGCAAAAGGGATTTCGAAGAAAGATTAAAATCTTCATAAAGAGAGAATGGACTTCAACCACCATACGAATTCAATAAAATAAATAGCTTCGGAGAATTGGGAAATTTAGCATGTTCCTTGTCCATTTGGTTTTCGTTCAGAACTTCTAGTAAAAGCCATACTTCTATGTGACTATGCGAATTAGAATCAAATGCAACAATATCTCCTCCTTAAACATTTTAAAGTTTTAAACGCCTTTTGCGAGCAGGAACAGTATACGCCATATTAATTAATTATAACAAACAAAAACTTGTGTTATTGTTTTCGTTGAGTCGCAGGAGGTTCGAAAATTTTATATTTATCTGTCAAAATAGTCGTACTGTTAGGTTTATGTTAACCGCTGCCGGATCAGAATATCTACGTTTTCGAAAACTCCCCGAGCGGAAAAAGGTGCGATGTTTATAAATGTCTTCACCACCACTACTTCACACCACTACTAGCCAAATTTAAGACAAAAATTAAAAATAATTCACAAACTCACCACGAGAAGCTTTTACCCCGTCGTCTGACTGACAAGTACACTGTCAGTTTTCGATATATTAGGAACGTACTCGTTATGTCATCAGTCATTTTTGGCCGACCGCGAATTTTAAACTAATGGCATTTTTATTCAAATAATTTTATCTTGACCTGGGTATACAAAATTATGTTACAAAAGTTTTTGTTGAACTGCTATCCCTGAATTCTCAAAATATTTGAATTTGTTCCTTATTGACCTAGGTTAATAATAGAAAAAATTATTAACCACAAATAAAGAAATTCAACTTCTCGGTTGGCTAGAAGAAGCAATAATTGTCAACTGTAACTGTAAATTATATTTGTTATCGAAACTGTTGAAGTGACGATAAAAAGACTTATTATTTAAGAATTTAATTCCAAGCTTTCGAACAACTCTACGTGTTCATTTTCAAGGACTAAAAAACATTGAATACGTTATATAACAGATAAAATAAATAATTATAATACTTACATATATCTAAGTGAGATAAAATATATTTGTAAAAAATGTAATAAATTAGACATCGGTGAATAAAAAGCTCAAAAAACAATATTATATAAAATTATTGAAATTTCAAAAATTTCTTATTATTTGCTACTATATAATTTATTCAGAACTTTTCAACAAACATTCCTATTACTTATACAATGATAGTAGGCAAATATTTCTTCTTAAATTATATACAATATAATGTCCCCCTAAGTTGGAATCACATGGAAAACTTTTTTATTATTAATTTTAGGAAAAAAAGTTATTCCTCATAAAAAGTTTTGCATTATGTAAAACCCATAATACAGCCATCAAATATCAAATTTTTCAATCGTATACGAGGTTTGTCAAAAAATATGAGTTTTACCCAAGAGTAAAGTACCTTCAAATTTGACAATATCGAAAACTGTTGGATATGTTGAAGCGTTAGTATAAGTAAAAATCGAAGGGCAAACCACTGATAAAAATCTGTTCGCTATTTTCTGTATTTTTCAGGTATTGCCCAAGTATTTTTTTAAGAAAACCTATATTTCTATTTTCATAAAAAATATGCGATTAAGAAATGTTCTAACAAAAATTTTCTGTATTTTCAGGAGTATTTTCCAATGATACTAATATTTTTTAGAGTATTTTCTGTACTTTCAATGTAGTTTTTCTAATTTGTACACTATATTCCTCAGTTAAATTTGTTTCTAACGTTAATATGATGTTAATTTTATAACTTAGTGTTTGAATGTATTTAATTATTTGAAAAATAAATGATATGCACTTATTCCGCCTTTTAAATGAAAAATTATTAAAAAACTTAAAAGATTATCATGTGTTTCGTAATCACAAGTAAGAGATGAATGTTCATTCAAAATAGAAACATTAGTAAAAAATAAAATAATCAATTTAAATGAATGTAATTACATATTTAATCGTAGTTTTTAATTCTGATCAACTTTTTTCAGTAACATATTTTGATATTGTCAAATTTACTCTTGAGTGAAACTAATATTTTTTGACAATCCTCGTATACGACTAAAAATTTTGATATTTGATGACTGCATTCTAGGTCTTAGATTATGCAGAACTTTTTATGAAGAATAATTTTTCTTCCTAAAATTAATAATAAAAAATATTTCCATATGATTCCAATTTATTAGGGGGACATATTGTATATCTACAATTTCGCAGCTTTTCTAATGAAGATAGAATAAAACGACACGAAACAATTTCAAAATCCTCGTACTAAAAATAGGAATATTACAGACTTTAAAGTGTTTAACCTGCGAATTGCTTTTAATGTTTCCATAAAATGTGTAAATATTTTTGTAAAAATAATTCCGTGGCACTAATACCGTATAGAAAGCCTTCTGTAATTTAAATTTAACCGTCCTATTCTAGTCAGGTATTGTGATGTAGGAATGCGACGACTCAGACCACAAATAAACCTAACGCATACATTTTAAGTGCGTTGAAGGTGATTTTTATCGCAAGTCCATAAACCACATCCCCGTAATTAAACAAAGAGATTACTATGGAATCACTACGAAGTATTATTTCATTTCAAATTGGCAATATAAACGACCAAATGGTGTAACAAGAGGTATTGAAATTAATAAAACAGTAGACATTCGCTTTTCAATCAATCATTTGTCAAAACTTCCAATTTGTAACTGTGTTCCACGTTGTCAGATAACTGAACTTGAGGCCGCTTGACATCAATACAACGCGCAGGCAATTTCTTGCAAGAAATGAGTCAAACTTCAAACACTTGACATATATAAACCAAGTAAAGTCAAAAAACAACAAAGGAAATTTGAAACAGATGTTCGGATTTTTTATCTTATTTTTTTGGGAATCAAACCACAATAATGTTTTTTATTTTACATTTATTTTAGTAAAAATATAAGCACAAAATTTAACCATCCGCCATCTTATCTCAAACACCAATCAGAAGAGAGTGACGTCGTACTTTCGAACCAGCTTTAAATCTAACAATACTTTGAAATCTATCTTAACAAAAACGAAACCAAAAAATGAAGAACAATCTTCAAAAAATTGCATATATCAGATATCTTGTGAATTCGACAATTTCTATTTAGGTGAAACATCTAGACCATTGAAAGTCCGAATAAGTGAACATAAAAAATATATCAAAGATAGGGAGTTCTTTAAGTCAGGTATTTGTAAACATGCTTGGGAAGAGGGGCATAAAATTCAATGGGATTCGACAAAAATAATATTGAAAGAGCCCAATAATAAAAGACGAAAAAT
>CAJUYG010006231.1:0-12488 GCA_910591675.1 Galerucella calmariensis
AATAAAATATGATCTTTGTATAAGGAACAATGTTTTTAAGATATTGGGAAAAAAACACAACAAACCTCTTAACCAAAGACTTGCTAACCCGATTACGACTGCTGCATAGCTGACGTTTGTCAACTACATAATATCAGCCATTTTGTCGTTATCTAACAGCGGTCGTTACGATACTGAATATATAAAGTCGTTCAGTAACGATAATCGTCCACGAACGACATCGTTACTTATTACAGAATAGGCCCCTAAATGTGCTAGACCCCTTAATCCTCATATCATTTTGTCCAATTTTACGAGAGGAATCTACATGCAAACGTTGTAATTACCCTTAACGTTCAAGATGCTTATACCTTTTTTTGCGCGATCGTATTGAAATAAATTTCGAATAAAATAATTTAAATTTCTTCGAAATGAACGGAATGTCAAAAGTGACATTTATACTTCTCGATAAGTTTAAAATATATTTTGCATTTTGGAGAAATTGTTTTTATGCTATTTATTACTTTTCGACGTCTGAACGGTAAGTAAATCACTTACCGACGTGTCAAACTTAGAAACCAGTAAACACAACCTACCGTCCGGACAACCGATGCTGCAAATAAACAAAAATGATCAATCGCGCAAAAAAAATTATGGAAATAATAGTAAAAATTAATTCGAACAAATTCAAGTAGATCACCAGCACTGCGAATACCAGCTTTGCATAGAATTTAAATAATAATAGCATCGGTTGTTCAGTGGTAGAATAATTTTTCCTTAAAATAATTCACAGACAGTGGTGGGATTAGAAAAATGGAAAATGTCTGGGTACTGATTTGAAAGCGAATAATTATATTCGCCACTTTCACTTTGAAGAAAATCATATTGAAATGTATGATGAACAACCCATTAACCCATTGTTTTCATCTGTCTTCTGCAACACACTGATACAGGGTGTTAATTTTAAACCTTACAATGGACTGCATCTCGTGATCGAAAAAAAATATCAAAAAAATTTCAAAACTGCTTTTAGGGTAGAGAGGGGGAACTAGAATGATATGAGAGTGAGCGCACCGGTTTCTATACTGTACGGGCAATAGGAAACTGAAAGAGATACAGAATAACCATTCAAACTTTTTATTTGAGAAAATAAAAGTCTCTACTACAAGTTCATCATATTGGCCAACTTAAATAATTAAAGTTCCGAAATATTTGTATACTAACTAACCCTGTATAATCTTCCAACGTATAAATTATTGTGAGGATGAGAAGTTTTATTTTTTATTTATAAAATTGCCCTTATATTCGACAGTAAAACATTTGTGTTTGTTTCTCACGACTGTTATCCAATATATTGTGTAAAAGTTTCTTTGACAAAATTTTTAACAATGCCCTTTGATATTCTCGTTTTTCCTTTATACAAGACTGCTGTTTTCTATACGTGATCCCACTTTTGGAAAATTTAAGTGAAATTCAAGTTGTCAACATTTTTCGATTTATAACAATTATTAGTCCAGTAAATGAAGGGACAAAGCTCCTGAAAAGTCTCTGAAGACTTCACTTTGGGCTCAATTTGTAGGTCACGGCAGGTGATTTTAGGCGAGAAAAAATTTTACGCGATTGAGTTTACGGAAGGGTGTAAAATGGCCTAAACCGTGGAAAACGGGCTTTTCGCTAATATCTGACTCAATATTATGTGAATTAGAGAATTTCTGGAACTTTAGTTCTTTAGGTCAGGTTATGTTTGAGCGACCGGGGGTCGCGACGCAAAAGATCGGACCGTTACGTTACGTTACGGCCGGGAATCGAACCCGGGCCGCCCGCGTGGAAGGCGAGCATTCTACCACTGAACCACCGATGCTATACTAAAATTCTATGCAAAGCTGGTATTCGCAGAGCTGGTGATCTACTTGAATTTGTTCGGATAAATTTTTACTATTATTTCCATAATTTTTTTTGCGCGATTGATCTTTTTTGTTTATTTACAGCATCGGTTGTCAGGACGGTAGGTTGTGTTTAGTACTGGTTTCTAAGTTTAACACGTCGGTAAGTGATTTACTTACCGTTCAGACGTCGAAAACTAATCATAAAAACAATTTCACCAAAATGCAAAATATAATTTAAACTGATCGAGAAGTATAAATGTCACTTTTGACATTTCGTTCATCTCGAAGAAATTTAAATTATTTTATTCGGAAATTATTTCAATACGATCGCGCAAAAAATGGTATAAGCATCTCGAACGTTAAGGTTAATTACAACGTTTGCATGTAGATTCCTCTCGTAAAATTGGACAAAATGATATGAGGATTAAGGGATCTAGCATATTTACTTCTCGAAATACGGGGTGTTAAAATTTTGAGTGTTTTAATTCGATAACTTTAAAATGGATGGATAAATTGATTTGACATTTTGCAGGTTGTTTTTAAATGTAAAAGTGCATATTTTGATAGAAATAGTAGTTTGTGCAACTAGTGTGGATATGACGGCCATATCACACGAGTCGAACAGCATATTTTTTCTACGACCCACTTAAGAAAAAATCTAGAAAATAAAAATTTCTATCAACTGTAACATAACTTCAAATTGAAAATTTAACAATTCAATTTTATGTTTCCACTAATTTTTTGTGGTAAACGTACAGTTCTTGAATGTACAATTTGTATAATGCTACGGTTTCCCTTTTTAAATATATACGATAAGTAGATGTTGCCAGTCGGACTCCCTCATGAAGGATACCTGCTGTCGTTATTAATATCAAGCAGAATAATTATTTAAATATAAAATTAACTTTGAAAAAATATTCTTCACGGGGAATCGAACCCGGGTCTACCGCGTGAGAGTGTGGTTTGCTTACTACTCGACCACCGAGGAATATGCAAATTGTTTATCTATAACGTCAGATCTATTACATAATTTTTGCTTAAAAGGAACTAAAGCTCCTACCGTGTATCCCGCGACACGTTCTACCTTTTTTTTCAATGAAAAATGAAGATCGTCTTATTATCTACAGAAATGGTCTTTATAATTTTTTTCGAAAATTCGATAGTTATCGAGATAATGAGACCTAAAAGTCTCCTCATTTCAACTGCTACTCGGCCTGTAGGAATTCTGCTGTCTATGCAGGGGGCGGACGAATTGTTCCATAACTCGGCAAAAAATTGACATTTTCCGATGATTCAAAGTTCATCGCAATGGGAAGACCCGTAGCTATGATTCCATGTGACTTGCAGTTATTTTCCACAAGATTTTGAGACTATTTTATTAATTTATTCATATATTTTTTTAAATAGTCTTTTATCCTAATTTTTTTTAATAATGGAACCTTAGGAGGTCTTGAATGATCTCAAATATATTTTTTATATCTTTCTTGAGTTTTGATAAAAAATTGATTTGTTTATTTATTTATTCAAAAAAAAGAGGAAAAAAAACTAAAAACTTTGATCGCTTTTTTAAATATTTTTGTCTAGTACGAACGAACTGCAAGTAACATGCAATGATAGTTACGAGTCTTCCCATTGTGATGAGCTTTGGATCATTGGAAAATGTCAATTTTTTGCCGAATTATGGAACAATTCGTCCGCCAGCTTATAAGTTAATGCATAGACAGCAGAATTCCTACAGGCAGAGCATCAGCAGCTGAAATGAGGAGACTTTTAAGTCTCATTATCTCGATAACTATCAAATTTTCGAAAAAAATGATGAGGACCATTTTTGTAGATAATAAGACGATCTTAATTTTTTATATGAAGAAAAATTCTCTAATTCGCATATTGAGGCAAATATTACCGAGCAACCCGTTTTCCAAAGTTTAGGGGGCCATTTTCCCCCCTTCCGTAAACTCAATCGTGTTAAGTTTTTTCTCGTTTGAAAACACCTGCCTTGACCTACAAATTGAGCTTAAAATGAAGTCTTCAGCGTCTTTTCAGGAGCTTTCGATATTTTCAGGTGTTCAGTTGAGTTGTATCCAAATTATATGACCGAAAATTGACTTTGAAATTTTTTTATCTATCATCTATCTTCAGTAACCAAATATGAGACCAAAACCTGTGAATAGTTGGTTGGTATTCTCTGCTTTTCACCTCAATTGCCAATGTGTTTAAAACCAAACATAGGGAAAAAGAAAAACATTTATAACACTCAATACATAAAATGCCTGTACTATCAACATATTTAGTACATATATTGATATTGCCCATCAACTAACTTACTACAAAAAGCCTTGTACGGCATGATAAATTTAATTTATAATGTGAATTTTTCCTACAAACTGAATATCTATTCGTTTATGCTTTCGAGTAAAATATGCTCACGACAGGTAGATTAATCACCGTACTTTTTACTCTCTACAATTTTTTTGATAAATAATACATCATGTTGTAGATATTCAAAGCATAATTTTATTTGGAACAGATCTAAAAACGTCAGGCTCAGGGAAACGTGAATAAAAATAAGCAAAAAAATAGTAACACTTCTCTTCGCATATAATTTATTTTAATTTTTTAATTGCATGCCGTGAGATCGCTTTATAAAGCTGCACTTAAAAGGATGTTTTATTGGATACATACTTTTTCCTGTGTCACATATTTCATTTTTTGTGAGTTGTGTACGTTTATATTTCATTCTTATACGATCAAAATTTTTAGCATGCTCCTAGTTCAGATCTTAACTGGTCTTGGACTGCCTTCAAAAACAATCAACACTGCTAACCGTGATAGAGTAACACTTAAGTGATTCTGGTGCACCAAGGTATTGTAAGGTCTGAAGGCATTCACTGGTCCTGAACCAGCATTTTGAATATCAAAAATACTGGAGCTACGTGGCAAAGCAGGAATACAGCAAGCTCCTGGTCAAAAAAACCTTGGAGTTGTATGTATGTGTTTTGGGGTGACATTCACTGAGACCTAAAAGATCTATTGTGCCCCCTTACTTCTACTCAGTTTCTGAGGAGAGTCTCGGAAACTAGTAGTTCCTTTAGTCCTATTTCCCGGAGGAATTTTAGGATGTCTGCAGGCTTCAGCTTAGGCAAATGTTCCCCTTCCATACAGTAATCTCCTAGGTGCTGTGCTCTAGGATTCTGAAGTGCTGTGCAATTGGAAAGTATGTGGATGGAGGTTTCTTCTTCCATTCCACAAAATCTGCATTCTTCTTCCTCCACTATTTTGAGCTTTTTCAGGTGCCCATTCAGGCGACAATGTCCCGTTAGGATCCCTGTTGAAACTCTTAGCGCAGTTTTACTTTGACTTATGCATTCTTTTGATCTCAACAGGTTGTAGTCACCCAGAAGAGTATTTGATTGTATAAGCCCTACCAGATCTTTCCAATGGTCAGATCTTTTTTTTACTCGGCTTTACTTATTTCTTCCAATATTACATTGGGGCTGATTCCGCTAAAGGGTTCAGGCCCCCAGAAAGGCATTTCAATCCCCCTCTTTGCTAGAGCATTTGCTATTTCATTTCTTTCTATTCCAGTGTGTCCTGGAATCCATAGTAAGGTGACTATGTTGTTCTCGCCTAGTTCATTGAGTTTGTCTAGGCATTCCCACACCATTTTGGAACTGATTACATAAGAGCTCAGTGCCTTAATGGCTGCTTGACTATCCGAAATTATGATAATCCTTTGTCTTCTGTATCCTTCATCAATATTGAACTGGGCGCACTGAACTGGCGTGGATTTCCGCTTGAAAGATACTTGGGGTTTTTCCCAAGCTTTTAGAGTGTTTGGTTCCTGGCCCGAACACTCCTATCCCAGTTCCTTCTATTGCTTTTGAGCCATCTGTGTACCATTGAATGGCATTCTTTCCAAGTCTGGTAATGGTATTTGGATCCCATTCCTTCTTGTTGGGTCCGTAACGAATTTCTTTGAAAAGTTATACTTTTTCATCATACCGACTTGTGGCATGTCCCAGGTTGTCTGATTTCTAAGAAGTGAGGAGGTGGTTTTTTTTAATGATTCCCTCTCTACTTAGTCTGTATCTTGTTCTTTCTAACCTTGGAGTTACTGACTAATGAAGTAATCATGTAATCATGTAATCATGTAATCATGTAATCATGTAATCAAACCAGACTCATCTTCTTTAGGTGGTAATTAAGTCGACAATGTCCTGTAAGCAGTCCCGACAGAATGCGTAGGTTTGTTCTACTCCCTTCCAGGATCTGCTGATTTTTTGTACTCGAAGGGAAGTAAGTATATGAAGGCTTTCAAGTGAGAGTGCCCCGGTAGCATTTTTGTATCGAGCGTACATTATACCGCATTCGGGTTGCTCGACTTCGACGCGTATCGAGCTCGTGGTAGCCCGACAATCACTTGGGCTTCCATACGCTCGATACTATTGATACTATAGACAGCCTAAGTCTGGCATCACAACTGTGGGCGGAGCCTCTTACGGTTCCAAACAAACTCTCTTTCTATGTAAAATTCCCATAAATAATTTTTTATTTAGTGTTTTCAACGTTATAAAGGCAAAATAAGACATATAGTTTTCATATTGTGTTAGAGGAACGTGCCGTTTAAGTGATTTTGTATAGGTTTTTGCTAAGGTGAGTTAATTCTATTACTAAATTAAGTTGAAAACTTTTTGAGGTTATGTTGGTTATGTTTTGGTGATAGGTTTTTGGATAATTTCTACTATGTTTTATGATTCAAAAACCACTTAAATTTTAATAGTCATTTTAGTTACATACAAAAAACATTTTTAAAGAAATTATAGGTACTTTTACTGCAGAGTATCGCAACATTCAAGTATTAACTTTAAAATAACAGTGTATAAAACCATAATTCAGCCGCACTTTGAATACTGTCCTACCTTACTGTATACTTTCGATTTAAACAAATTAAGGGCACTGCAAAAATTACAAAACCGAGCAATGAGAATTCTATTACGATGTGGCAGGCTGACCCCAGTATTTTTAGTGATGGAAACATTGGAGTGGTTATCGATTGAAAAAAGGCTGATTTATATGACATTAACCTACATTTTTATAAGATGTGGCACAATCTTTTGCCAATGATTTTTAACAAATATATAACCTATAACAGTCAAATACATGAATATGGTACTAGAACTAACAAGTACTTACATATTAACATTCAAACTAAAACGTTTAATACAAAAACATTAATATGTAAAGGAATTATTGACTATAACAAGCTACCAAATAAAATAAAAGATTCACAAAGAGGATTAATGAACTATTTAGTTAAACGATAAACCTAGAATTATTTTTACTACAAATTAAGATTTAGGTACTACAAATTGTTAAAGATCGAAATGTATGTGATCATTGTTTTTTTTTTAATTGTGATAAATGCGGTATGTATTTGTTTATTTATACATTTATTATATAGGTACCTACATGTAGTTATTTAATTTTATATATTTATTTATTATATGTTTGCATACTTTAAACTTATGTAGATGTACTATATAATAATTACAATAATTACCTATTGTATGTTGGTTAGGTTTTCCTAATTTGAATAAAGCTTTCTATATATATGTATATCATTATTTAATTTGTGACTTTTACTGAATATATTTTTAGGACCTTTAAGACACTATGGTAATGTGCTTTGTGCCAGATTACAGTGCAAAGCAAACCTGCAAATTTTTTCGGTTTCCAACAAACCAGGCTGAGAGAAACAAAGAATTCCTTATGGGACTTTTACATAAAAAGACAGTTTGTTTGGAACCAGTCCAGGCTCCGCCCACAGTTGTGACGTAAGCACTTAGGCTGTCTATTGCACATCGCAGTTGCTTGTAGCATCTACGAATAATATTTCTGATGACTGAATTAGGTGCTTTGCTTAACGCTGCATTATTGGGGTGCATAATGAAATAGCGTAGTCTTCCTCGTTACGGGCTATTTTGTAAACTGTATGAATGAAATGTTTTAGATCCTCTTCTAGCTGAAGAAACATACCTTCACCAGATCTATCTCCATATTGGCGTTTAAAATGAGATTTCCACAAATTGGAAAAATCTTTTTTAGATGGAAAGTAGTATCTGTCGCGTCATATTTTTCGCCTTATTGCTCCATTTTGCTTAAGCAAAAGCTGTTATAGGCTGAAGCAGCTGAATGTCCCTTTCCAAACAAATGGAGAGTTTCTTTCTTTGTTTCTTCTCCTATTGGTCTTCTTATCAAAGCTGCAGCACTATCTATTGTATGGTTGTGAATTTTTTAATAGTAATTACACAAGGGCACTCTTTAATCATATTGTCAACATTTTTAGGTTTTGTTCGGGGATGGAATGCCTGTTTTTTAATAACAATTCTTCTGAGCAATTAATATTTCTTGAAAAATGTTCCCTTTTTCGTTCTCCTTTCAATTTATTTGTTTAGTGAAGGTTTTCTTCTCCGCCCAGGTAGCTATGGCTGATCTAGCAGTGCTTTCCGTAATGCCAAAAAATGGTTCAGGTCCGATAAATAAAGTCTCTGATACCTTTCTTGCCAGAGTGTCGGCCTCCTCATTGCCCTCCACTCCTCGATGCGGCACCCAGGACAAAAATACTTACAATTATTGTACATATTCAACAAAAATTGTCAATTAATTCTCAAAATGTTTATTTTTTATAATTCATACAATAAAGCGTCCGTACTATATATGCAGCTAATTTCGCTGTTTCGAAATTCTGTTCTCGGCAATTATTTTTTTTTCAGTCCTTTGAAAGTACAAACAACGCTTCATATTAAATATCGATTTTCTGTAACATCAAAAACGTGCTGAGAATATACATATCATCGACATAGATTTTGATGTTTTTAGAGGCTTAAATTTTCCAAATTTTTAACCATATAACCACCACAACGAACAAAAGCATATTTACTGAATACCTACTAATACATTTGCAAAAACCAGTTTTCTTGCCATCGCTAAAGTAATAAAACGGCATTGAGGTTTCTGTAGCAAAGAAGGAACTAAAGAAATAATCGGGGTTGTCGGATTTAAGGAATATTTCATGGTACGGATCTCGCGAGCCCTATAAAGTTTTTTTTTATGAAATAAGATGAGAGATTTGTCTTCTTCATGTATTTGAGTTTCACTTCTTCGCATATGAAAAAAATAGAGTTATAAAATACACATAAAAGCGAGGTAGTTGAATGACTTTTTTTGGCCATGTCAAATGTGTATTCGATAGTTTCAAGCTTTTTCTGTCTAATACAGATTCAAAAGCAATTACTACATTATCAGCGTATATTAACATATTAATTAATTCAGGCTTTTAATCAATACAATATTATCCTCTAATATACATTTAAATATACTTCTTAACCTGTCGACTTTTTGTTTATTCGCTAGTCGTAAGTTTTTTCTGTCAATAATAAACGTGTCAAATAGTTCTCACCTGAAAAGATGGTGTTGAAGCAAATCAATAACTTCCCAAGTTCAATTGAGTTAGACTACGGTTTAAATTATATTACATTTATTTTGTTAAGGTGGCTAACTGGCCCATTTTCTTGCAGCCTTTTCAGATCTATTGTAATCCTCTGAATCTAGATTACATTCTCCAGCACAGCACTTTCTAAGAAGCCTATCAGGCTCTTTTCGCCTAGAACAGCTAGAACTGCAATTCTCCTCTTCGTAAAAGGAAGATCAGCGGTAGATGCCATATATACACTGAAGCAGATAATGGAAAAAGCATATGAACATCAAATAGAACTGGAAATGTTATTTGTAGACTTTCGATTTAATATATAGAGGCAAACTTTTGTCTGCGTTGAAAGAACTAGGCATCAATGATAAATTAAGAAGGTTAATCAAGATGACTATGGAAAACTCAAGAGCTACGATAAAAACAAAAAGGGAAGAAATTGAGGAAATAAACATAAATAAGGGTGTAAGACAAGGTGATTCGCTATCTGCAACATTATTCAACCTAATACTTGAATATGCAATGAGACGAATGCAAAAAAGCAATCTCAGGACGAGCGGAAGACAGATAATTGCTTATGCGGACGATATAGTAATCATATCAAAGACAAGAGAGATTCTGGAAAACACAATAAGGGAAATCACAAATGAAGGAAATAGAATGGGATTAGAAATAAATGCAGATAAAACAAAAATAATGATTTTTGGTAAAATAAATCAAACCAATGCAATAAAGATCGGAGATTTCGAATTTGAAAAAGCGGAGAAATTCAAATACTTGGGTGGCACAGTAACAAACACTGGAAACAGGAAAAAGGAAATAGAAGAAAAAATCATCAATGCAAATAGGGCTTACCATGCCAATACAAAACTTTTAAAAAGCAAATTACTCTCAAGACAAACCAAAATCAATATTTATAAAGTGCTAATAAGACCCGTCATGTTGTATGCTGCTGAAGCAATGACACTGACTAAAAAGGGAGAAGAAGAATTGAGAATAATAGAAAGAAAGATAGTGAGAACAATATTGGGTCCAATCAAATTGAGAGATAACGAGTACAGACAAAGAATGAACTATGAAATTGAGCAAGAACTGGAAGGGGAGAACATAGTAAGGAAAATAAAAAGACAAAGAATGAAATGGCTGGGACACATATATAGAGCAGAAGAACAAGAAATAACACTCCAAATGACACAATGGGATCCTGGGGGAAGAAAACGTAGGGGTAGACCTAGAATAAAATGGCTGGAACAGGTGAAGGAAGATATGACAAGAGCCGGAATTGGAGAATGGAAGGACAAAGTTAAGGATAGGAAACTATTGACAGAGAAACTCTAAAAGGAAAAACGGGGATTGATCCACCCCAAACAAATGGATCTAGAAAGCGTGAAGCGGCGAAACCCCAGCAGGGGTATCAAGCCATTATATATATATAATAAATTTTGACGAATGTCTGGTCGGAAATCTGAAGATTTTGACAATTTTGGGTATGTCTAACTGGTTCATTAACCACTCAGTAGCGTAGAATGTGTTCTGTCAATTCATCTTCTTCTAGATCTAGATAGAGAAGATAGTTGGTGTTTCCGACCAGACCTATTCTTCCCAGATTATGGATTAGACTGCAGTGTGAACCCGAGATCCTCCTTGTCCCTGTTTAGCAAGGCTTCTGCTTTGAGTTCTGAAGGCATTGGTTTGCTTCACGCCTTTAATTTTATTCCAGTTACCACTTGCTTCGCAGTCTATCTATACTTTGCCAAGTTTATCTGAAACCGTGAAAGGAATACAGTCGAAAACATTCGACATTGCCACGTTTAACTATGAAAAAACTGATGTGCTAACTATGTGGTGATAATAATTATAAAAGGGACTTTTTATTATTAACAATATAATTAAACGTTAATTCTTCAATGTGCTTGTTTCCTTGGATTTTTTCTATTAACATTATTTTTTCAATCTAGGAATATTGAAATATGAGCACTTTTCCAAATTTGTTATGGGATTCTTCAAGCTCTGGCAGCGTTGTACGAAAACCATAATGACCACACCCTCCGATTTACATAATTGGTGATTTGTATCGACCAGCTGACTTCTTATTGGCAAACGCGTGCGTGTGATCTTCCCTTCAATTGACTGATATTGATTTATCCAGTGGCGTTGGTATTGTCCGTGATCTTTGTATTTTCAGTTTTACTTGGTAAAATAGGTACCGTACGCCATTTGTACGTTTGATAGATATGCGCCATGTTTTCCTCGCCTCTTACCGATGCCGCATAGCTTCAGATAAACTTGCCAAACTATAGTTCGAGCTACTTCTCACCAGTTTTAAAGAGATTTCCAGTTGAGGTTCCGGGCATCTGAAGAGGGACCTCGTTTGGTCCACTACTTCGCCACACAGGATTCTGGTAGGTATTACCCGAAATCCGTGTGGGGGTAACCTTGCTATATACTGCAAATTGTTGATTAAAAATACGAATTCACTACGTACACTGTGGTGTTAATAGGAAATGGGGTAACACTCTCGTACATCAAATTTGTCGGTAGTTTTATGCGGTTATTTAACATGTTTTAGTATGTATGGAGCGTTATGTGATTAAATTATTTAGGGGAATAAATGGTGAGGGTCAGATAACATCAATTTAAATAAAGAGTTTCTAGCGCTATAGGATAGAATGCCGAAAGCACAACCATTATGATTTTCATTTATATCAAAGCATCTCGTCAAAAGCAGCACTTGATAAGTGCAATACGTTGAATAATTAAGCTTGGTTGATTAAATCTTGTAGATCATATCGACCCCGTTAAACTTAAAAGTGTAATTCAATGTCTGTCGGGGCATATAACCCGAGAAGTAGTTGTTGCTCCTTAGTGAATGGTCTGTGTTATTTGGAAGTTATTTTTCAAAAACTTTGTACATCGGTAATAGTATGAAATTCGAAATATATTGGTAACACGCTTTACTAAATACGACAATTTTACAGAAAACTCTGTTATTCTATTAACATATTTATGTATTACTTACTCCACCGGTGTCACAAATAACATTTGTATCATTAGAAGTAAATTATAAAAATTGAAATAAGAAAAACTATCACAAGGATTTAAACCAGACTATGCAGATGTAATTTGTGAAACCGGTA
>CAJUYG010006232.1:0-12484 GCA_910591675.1 Galerucella calmariensis
GCTATACCTAAACCTCATATATGTTAATAGTTATTTGTTTAACTAGGCAGCAAAGTAGTAGATTGACTTCCAAGGCTGAATTCATAGCCGAGCGTAGCGAGGCTAGGAATTCAGCTAATGCAGTCAATCTACTTTGCTGCCGAGTTGAACATATAATTTTTTCTCCGATTGTTCATAATGATATAGGAGGATATTGTATTTGCAAATTTTCTGAGGAAAGAAAAGGTGGCCTATTCGTTCAAAATTGTAGTAATTTTACCATCAATGCTAATAACAACTAAACATATGTTTTTAAATTATTGTTAAAAGTGTTATGTAATAATTGCTAATAAATGTTTACGTCAAATGTTTTATTCCAATTGAGTATAATCATTTTGCTGCCTAGGCAGGAAAAGTAATACTTTGCTGATTGATATGTGTCAGCAAAATTAATATTTGCTGCCAATCGGAGAAAAAAGAATAATTTAAACATTTAAATACTATTCTCGCCATGAATGATGATACGATATTTAGACCTAATGTCTTAATTCCTTTTTGGCCAAGACAACTGCGAGCTGTACAAAACATGTTTCACCTTATTGTTCATAAGTTGAAAAAGACTGACCACCCTCCCAATCTAATAACTTTCAGTTGTGTGACTAAGGTTTCCCAAAATGCACCTATATATATATATATATACAGGGTGGCGCACCGAAAACGAAACAGATGCATTTACTGGCAGATGATTCCTTTTTAAAAAAATCCCTCGGACCCGTCGATTTTGTTTTCGAGGGGGACACAAAATTGGCATAAAATCACTTTAACATTTGCAGCCCCTTAAGCGGGGGTGGCATCATCCCTAAAATCTTAAATGAAAAGGGGGGTCGAATGATCCATCATTTAAAAGGTCTTTCAACTCCCTTTATAATGATGTAAAATTCATGTATTCAATTCTGTAGTTTTGGAGTTTTATTGATTTAAAGTTTAAAGTAGACTTTAATAGGTACATCAAATTAGTTTGTACTTCTTTCAGAAGAAATTTGAGTAAAAGCATTTTCTTGATAAGTAAATGCTTTTATTTACTACGCCCATGGTTTATTAATAATAAAAATAGCAATTGAAGTGTCCTTTGTGACAAAAAAAGTTGTTTCTTGAAGAAAGATAAGTAGAGAATGCCACGTCCTTATTTTAAATAGGAAATAGTACATTAATTTGCGATTGATTTGACCAATCTTTGTTGTTAAAATATCATGTATTGCTTTTACATAAATTAACCATGGTATATTCCACGGCAGAAAGGGTTGAAATTATTGAAATATTTTTCGGAAATAATCAGTGCGCTAATAGAACAGCACAAATTTTTAATGAGCGACATGAGAACAATAATGTGCACCGAAAATATGTTGTAGAACTTGTAGCTAAATTTCGGGAAACTGGATCAGTCGCCAATAAAAAACGTAATATTGAAAATCCTATAAGGAACGAAGCAACAGAAGTGGGGGTTTTAGGGCAAGTTATTGTAGATCCTACATTAAGTACCCGCAAATTGCAAACTTCGTGTGGTGTTAGTCGACGTACTATCCAACGGATTCTAAAGGCACATAATTTTCATCCGTATAAAATTCACCTTGTACAAGAACTTAATGAAGACGATTTTGATAAGCGATTACAATTTTGTGAAGTTATGAGTGAACGAATTACAAACGATGAACAATGTTTATTTAACATTTGCTTTTCCGACGAATGTTCCTTTTTTTTAAATGGCGAAGTAAATCGTCATAATTGTCGATATTGGTCGGACTCTAATCCCAGAATTTACCATGAGGTACACACACAGCAGCCACAAAAATTAAATGTTTGGGCTGGCATTTTTGGCGATCATTTGGTTGGTCCTTTTTTCTTACCTGGAAATTTGACTGGTGAAATGTATTTGGAATTACTGCAAAATGCCATAGATCCTGCGCTAACAGATATAATTGAAAATCAGAATGATGGTCGATACGTTGAGAATATGTTGATGTTCCAACAGGATGGTGCCCCACCACATTACGCATTAAGAGTTCGGCATTATTTAGATCAGACCTTTCCAGGTCAATGGATTGGTAGAAGAGGTGCCGTTGAATGGCCCCCAAGATCGCCAGATTTATCACCTTTGGATTTCTTTTTGTGGGGTTACTTAAAAAGCAAAATCTATGCTACTCCCGCCCTCATCACTTCCCGCCCCCTAAAATAATGTGATCGTTAATATTATCTATTTGAGATGAATATTTTTTATATTTAAAAATATAACACATTGATATCTTCATTGATATATTCAACGAGTGCAGAATGATGGCTATTATTCAAGCGGATGAAGTTTCCAAAACGAGGGAGCGCAGCGAGTGAGTTTTCGAATCATCCAAGTGAATAATAGCCATTCTACACAAGTAAAAGACTATACTTTCTCCACGACTAAAAAGAAAAAACTTCCAGTGAGGATCGAACCTCGATCGTCCGCGCCATAGTCAACCACCACTAGGCTATAGAGCATATTTATAAAAATGTAAAGAGTAAAAATATAGAAGTAACTCATATTTTCAATAGGAAGCCTTACATTTATAAATGAAATTAATTCCGGGAGGCGTACATATTCACTATCGCTACTATTATCTAATGTTAACTAATCTCTTGACAGTAATGAAACTCTTCCCACCTCGGTGTGTTATATACTATTATTATAGCCACTGATCCAATCGTTTCTCACTATATATTTTGGGACCTATAATAATATAATATATTTTTTAACTAAATGAAAATTTGAACTTACTTGTATATATTCTGCACAAATGTCAATACCGGATATGAAGTTACACACATCGTCAACGGACCAGTTGGAGATGTCTTCATGTAATTTGGGGCTTTCACTTTCCGACCTTTTGGGAACAGTAGGTAGAGAACCACCGGCACCTGTCGGACTGCTCGCTGAAGGAGTTTTTGTTCGTGGCCTTTTCGGAGGTGGGGCGGCGGCGGATAGATCAAGCGGGGACGAGGAATCTGGACGTTTTACATTTTTCAATAAACCCTAGAAAATAATAACCTCATTTCAATAATTGTCTACGTTTTTAATTCGTAGTTCTTACCTGTAGCTCAGCTTCTTTGGCGGTTCTTACCATCGCAAGCAACGTTTGCGTCGTTGACATGTCTATTAAGGGAGGAAACATGGCGGCGCCAGTAACACTTGTGAAAGGATTTATCACTGGGAAATCTGGTCTTTTATTGTTCACATCATTTTCTTTGTTCTGTGAATTAATAGGAATGAGACTTGGAAATGCAGGCTTAAATCTAGGATCTATGGGCGGTGGAAAACCATTTCTTGCGGCGGTAAAATAGCTGGAAGAAAATACATTATTTAAAAAAATATATAAAGACCAACAGAAGGTAGAATCTATATAGAATCTCTACCTAATAGGATAGAGAGATATAACACAGTGCGGTTAGTATAGTACCGGGACATGAGGTCTAAAGAAGCTCTAAACAATACTTAAAAGGTTCGGTACCATGCTCTGCGGAATCCCAAAGGATTGCATGAGATGGAAATTCCGGAACTCACTAGACAAAGAACGCCAATTCAAATGGAGGTTGACAGTTACCGACTTTATCACTGGACACTGTACATCTGCAGAAAATACTTACTCATTTGGATTGGTATTATTATATTTTGCTGCTAAACTTCTCATGAAATCGCTGTAGTTTCGTCCACTTAGCAAAGGATTTTCTTGGGCGGGAGGAGTGTCAGGATGTGATGCAGAACTGGGCGTCACAGATCTGGATCTGCTCGAAGTATCAGGGGTACCCGGACTCAGTCTTTCGTTCTTGAGGTGATTGTTATTGTGGAGGACAAAATCTGCCGACGCTGATAGTGGTGTTGATATAGGACCGTTGTTATTTATGGTCCGGTCCATTCTTTTCCTACGAATCGGCTTCGTTGTTGAGTGGAGCAAGGAATTTGGTTCGTAAGTATCGGTTGGAGATGTTGTCTCTCCTGTAACAAAAAAAAAGTATTATTATTAGACTGTAACAATTAATTTTTAGACTGAACTGTAAAGAATCCTGTAACATGCTGGTAAGAGACAACAAAGTGTCTCTAATATGAGTGCCGGGACATGAGGGGATTGCAGGGAATGAAATGGCAGACCAGCTAGCTGAAGAAGGCTCTACAGGGGCCTTCACAGATCCGGAACTGCTTTGTGGAATCACAAAGTATAACATGAAAGGGGAAAGTCGGGAACTGGCTATTTAAGGAACACCAACTCAAATGGAGGCTGACACAAGGACACCTCCATATTAAAAGTTAACTGAATAAGTTAGACAAGGAACTCTCGTCCAGGCAGTTGAAACTGGGTGGTAAGAGAAATTTGAAGGCAGTTACCGACCTAGTGACTGGACACTGTACCCTGAGGAAGCCTCTGCACAGGATGGGAGTAGTTAGTGGACCTATGTGCAGAAAATGTGAACTCTACGATGAAAAACCTACTCACATACCATGCTTCTGTGAGAACTTACAAGGTCTCAGACGGAAGCACTTTGGAGTGGAAATAACACAAACATCACAACTACTGAAGTAGTGATGAGCAAAATTGGTCTTGGTCTTGCGAAAAACCAAGACCAAGACCGAGACAAAACCATTCTTCGACTCGCAAGACCAAGACCAAGACAGAATGAACAAGAACAAGACTAATACCAAGACCGACTAGAGACTCACCAAAAAATTCTTTTTCACAGTAACTATATGAGATGAAATATTTGTAACAGCGTCAACATATGCTTTTCTTGGAACAATATAAGTCGAATGCATGAATTGTCAGTTTTCTTTACTAGATTTTAACGATATACATGAAAAAACAAAGAAATCACTGTTTAAAGGATCTAGAAAAATGTACATAATGTCTTAATGAACTTTTTTTAATTCAAAAATAGTGAATTTAGGTTTAAAAATGTTTGTTGCATAAAAATAAAATGTTTACAAAATGTTTTGAAAGATGTTCGTTAAGAAATTATGGCAAGACCAAGACTAAAACCAAGATCAAAAAAAATACAGCAAGACCAAGACCAAGACCAAGACCGAGACCAGACAGATTTGAGCAGGACCAAGACCAAGACTGAATGAGCAAGACCAAGACCGAGACTGTTCGAGTCTTGGTCTTGGTCTTGCTTTGCTCATCACTATACTGAAGATCCCTCCAGATAAACTGGTGGCCTATATAGAAGATACGAAGCTTCTTTAATGGAAGTGGGTGGATAACATGGGTAATGGTTCAAATATTCAGTTCAAGTGTCTGTGGTGTTGAGCCCAACCCAAGCGTATGAATGAATTAATTAATGAACATCCCTATAAAAAAGTTCAGCTGAAGAACAGGTATCGGATATTTGTCCTCTACTGGGATCTTTTTTGTTAAATCTTTCCTGTAGCGTCTCACTTCTTGTACTTCTCGGTACGTATGAGGTACTTGGAACGATTCCCAGTTCAACGTACTCTTAACATCAGTTATATATATAATATATTTGAAATATTTTTATTTGAAATTTGAAACAAATTCTGAATTCTGAATCGTTACAGTATGGGACTGTCAAATTACATCTTCCTAATCGACATTTTAAAGCTATTATAGTTAGGTATCAAATACTGTCTGTTCTCCAGAGTAGAAGGAATAACGTAACAACTTGTAACAATGGACACCTGGTAACAATGGACAACAGTAACGATTGATTAATGGTGATTGGCTACCTCGCTCCTAGTTTTATCAGCTTGTGTGCACAAGCACAACCACCAACTACCTTTTCTTTTCCTCACACTAGATTTCAATGTCTCGCGATGACAACGGAATTGACAGGAAACTAGTTGAGATTTGCGAGGAAATCGGACAGTTAATGTTAACATTGTGGTTATGTTGAAAATATTTTTATTGAATGGTAGAAAATTGGTAGTTGGTTACTTTAAATGTACAGAGTGTTTGTGTTTCAGACGAGTCTTCTTGTTACTAAGGAACTAAAATGAAAGAATGAAGGTAGATATACAGTGTGATCCATAACTATTGAGAAACAGACTGTGCCAAAGTATGGAAAGAGATACAGGGCGTGAAACCCCATTCTAAGGCGTGAAACAAAATATTTAAATCTATATATATATATATATATACAGGGCTGGAATAAAGTATGGAATCAAGTAAAGAGCGATATTTATGAAAATTTGCAGGTTAGTGTAATGGAACACTTCCGGTTTAACCGGAAATGCCATCAACTTCTTCAATATAAATGGGACACCCTGTAATATTTTCACAGATTTTAAAAAAGCTTGTTATTTTGAATTCATACATACTGAGTATAGTGTGAAAAAATTTGTAAAAACCCAGTATAACTCACAGTTAGTTGTACAATAGGTTTACATTTCATTATTTTAGAATAATGAGAAACAAAATTACTTCAAATGTTCAAAATGCTCGTCGTTTACTTGCTAACAATATGCCATCCTATTAACAAATTCTTGAGTCACTCTTTCCAAGACTTCTCCGCGTATTAGTTCACATTCATCAATAATTCTTTGTCTCGATTCCTGCAAGTTTGTTGGTCGTGTAACGTAAACACGTGATTTTAGATAACCCCAAAGAAAAAAAGCTAACGGGCTAAGATCCGGAGAACGAGCAGGCCAGTCTATGAATCCTCTACGTCCAAATTCGCATCCAGAAAATCCCTAACCCTAGACCTAACTTGCTCTAAAAAAAATCGCGCGTGTTTTAAAGACTTTAATATCCACTTATACTTTAATATACTATTTCCTCGCTATATTCCTCGTTTTTACAAATTTTTTTACACTAAACTCAGTATGAATTCAAAATAACAAGCTCTTTCAAAATCTGTAAAAATATATAGGATGTCCCATTTAAATTAAAGAAGTTGATGGCATTTCCGGTTAAATCGGAAGTATATTATCAACAAAACAATGTACACCAGATGCATTTTGCTCAATTGCACTAACCTGCGAATTTTCATAAATATCGTTCTTTTCGTTTAAAAGACATTTACTTGGTTCCATATTTTATCCCAACCCTGTATTTAGAAAACCATAAGTAAATTCCGAATTAAAATATTCAAGACATAAAATTCTAATCTAAGCCATTTTAGCCATTTTAATACCGGACAGTGTTGCATTAACATGGGAATTACAATTACCACATTTTAGGTAAAGATAGTCGTTTGTCAGTCGGCGCTTCTCAACTAGAAACTGGTTGGTTAGAACGAAAGTAAAAGTCAATAAAAAACCAGACAAAATTTATAAAAATTGTTTCTTCATTTGCATAATATCGCCATGAGTGATTAAGTTTTTACTTGAAATAGTACCTACCTAAACGGTATATTTTTCCCACGGTCATCACAAACATTTATTGTAGTTCAAAGTTCACAGTAAATTATCGAATGCGTGAAGTATGATCATTTTTTAATTTTGAAACTAAGATCCCAGCCATGGACGGATTAAAATATATCTGATTAGTATTTTAAATGATGATATTAGTGAATAGGCAGCACTGATTCGGGACCATGGGAATCTCCATAAGAAAATCGTTGAAAAAGCCAAGGTCTGAAAACGTCAAAACTGACGCGAAAAGGACGCTAAAAGGGCGCTACGTTATTGGAGCCGCCATTTTTAGTTGTCAAAAGTCAAACATCAAACATCATGTTGTCACGTCAAATGCCACGGTGTCACGTCAAACGTCACGTTGTCACGTCACGTTGTCACGCCAAACGTCACGTTGTCATGTCAAACTTCACGTTGTGACTTCGATAGAGTACAGACATTGGTTGGTGAATAAAGATATTTCTTAAAGAGTGTGGTTATGAAACAAATAGAAAATCTTAGTTTAGGGATTAGTTGTCAGACGCGGAGCAGACTTCAAACTGGGTGTCTATAGCCTGCAAACAGTTACCGCAAATTACTTATCCACTAAGACGTATCCAGCCATGTACAACAGAAGAGAATATTAGTATATTAAAGTATAAGTGGATATTAAGGTCTTTAAGACACGCGCGATTTTTGGAGCACGACGAGTGCTAGAAATAGAGCAAGTGTTTTAAAGACCAGTTATCCACGAATACTTTACGATATTTTTTTTTATTGGTGCACTTTGAAATTATAAATACCGGTCTATAACTACTACAACAACAAGAAATGGAAATCATAGATGGAAACGTCAACTAAATGTCAAATGGTTGAATTCGTGACGTATATGATGTACACCTTGCGCTGTCATGGAAATGAGAAAAACATAAACTAATTTGTAATTTGATGGAAGTTCAACCTTATTGAGTTCTGTGAATGTCAATAGTATTAATTTAAATACCATTTCCTAAGATTTGAAAAATGGAAATATCAATATTTCAAACAATACCAACGGCACTTTCCATTTTAATTTATAAATTTGACATTGTTAAATATCGTTCGAATAAAAGTTTTGACGTTACAAACTACTCCTGTCAGATCAATAATAAAAAAATTGACATTTAGACATGATTTAGACCATAGATTTAGACTTCGTTTCTCGAGTTGTTAATGTTGCCACGGTAACTTTAAAACACGCGCGTGCTAAAAAGTTCGATTTAAACACGCTGAGGCGTGCTTTATAGTATATTATTAAACGAGCAATTTATGATAGCCATTATTCACGATGGGTGACGTATGCGTCACGAGCCGCAGGCGAGGGGCGCAAGTCACCCAAGTGAATTATGGCCATAAATTGCGAGTACAATACTATACTTTGTCCACGACACTTAATTTATTTATTAATAAATAAAAGTCAGTAGCGATTTGGCATATTACTAACCTCAAAATGTTGTGGCATCTACTTCAAATAATTTGACATATATAGAGATGGGCGATACTGTAGAAAGTATCAATACAACGTACCGTTATAAATATATTGTTTTAAAATACTTAATATTAGAAAATATCGTTATGAAAAGTATCAATACTAAAAATTACAATATTTTATAGATACGATATATGTCAGAAACAAATTTCCTGAACAAAATACACAGATTTAATAGTTTATTTCATATTGTACCCCCATCTCTAGTCGTGAATTATGAACCATAATACACTACAGTGTATTATGAACCATAATTCACGACAGTTGATATATGGGTACCATATACCTTTAGTTAGGAGGTAAAATATTGACTTATTATTAGGTGGTCGTGGACAAAATAGGTAAAATGGTTAACCAATAAAAAAAATTAAATCAATAATGCTTTTGTCATGACATGTGTAATATTAGTGTCTGTCTTTGTTTTAATTTTAAAAATTGTGAAACGAAAATTTGAATCTTCATGTAATATAAAAGTTAATGAATATACAGAATGTTCCGAACGACCTATCGCTTAAAAGGCCTTAACGTCTAGTAGATACTTAAAATAATGGAAAAATTCTAGCTACCCCCGCATAACGTAGCGCATGCGTCGATTGACCTCCACCACTTTTAGCGTCACTTTTGACGTTTTCAAACCTTAGCTTTTTCGACGATTTTCTTATGGAGATTCCCATGCTAGCGTCTCCGCCATGGTCCCAAATTAGTGCTGCCTACTGATATTTCTCATTCATGAAAAAATAAATGCTATTTTTTCATAGTTAGAATGGAACGGGTAATTGTGATGACGTTGGACGCCACCAACTTTCAGTCGCAAAGGAATTTACTCAATGAGCTAGATTTCTACCCCAAACAAATTTTATAAAGTTCGGAAAGCAAGCGCGATCTTTGTGCGTGATGTGATTCTTTCATCCTTTGTGACGTCATAGATCCTACAGCCTTGAAAACTACAAAATGTTATTTCCGTAGGACATCCGATCTAACCTGTTGTTTTGATTATAAAATGTTTGTTTCGCTTTCATGTTTCCAAAATGTTTAACAATATAAATTACCCAAGCAAAATATTCGTTCACGTCCGGGTAGATGGAAATCATGGATCGAAAAGAATAGGTAGACGAGGCCCAATTTTGGAATGGCCACCTAGAAGGTGACTGAATCTCCCCAGACTTTTTTTATGGGAATATCTGAAAACCAAAATTTTTGCCAGTCAGCCAACAAGAATGTCGAAAAATAACCCCAGCAACGTTAAATAATGTTGGAAGTTCATTTGGGACTCAATTGCATCATTGTATGGAAGCCAATGGAAGTCAGATTGGGCACCTTATATAATAATTTTGAATTGTTTTGCTGATTTGTTACGAATTACGAAAGCAATATCTATAGGATGTTCCATTAAAAAAAACTGGAAGAGGGTTAACGTCTTCCTTTATATGATTTTTGACGTGTTTCTTCATTTTTTCATATAATTTACCCCTTTAGAATTATGTGAGGTAGATAGTTTTCATTTAATGCTCTGTGTATTTAAATAAAAATGAAAGTCAACACTACGGTACGCCTATGTGCTTGGATGTTTCAGAAGGTCGAAGTAATTAACTAAAATTTATACAATAAGCCACGGACGCAACACCTGATTTAGTGAAAAAGACCTAATCAATTATCCGGCTTGTACTGTCAGTAAAACACTACTATATTGAAATAACCAATTTATTATCGCTTTCTTCTGAATTTGTTCGCTCAAGTTGAAGAAATTAATTACAGATTTTAAAAAAAAACTACCTAATAATCATTAACATTTACAATTTTTAAATCAATTATTTTTCATTTGAAACTGAACACTAACAATTGCATAATTTTCGAGATGCCCATTACTAAAACTTATTAAGCAGCAATTATCCCAGCTATACAATTCAGGAGCAGTCGTACAGTTACTATGGGTGCCTTCACATACAGGAATAGAGGGAAATGAGCGAGCTGATGCAGCAGCCAAAACTGCAATTCAGAATCCTAGTGCCATCGAAGTCACGAGAGCTATGATGACAGACATGAAAATATTTATCAAGACATCGGTTAATAACGCTTGGCAACACCAGTGGTCCCAATCTAACGATAAACTTAGGGAAGTGAAAAGAACAGTTAAACCGTGGAAGGCCGTTCCAGAAACCAGGAAAGAAAAAGTTATTCTGACCCGTCTAAGAATAGGTCACACCCGATTTTCCACGAACACTCAATGACTAAATCTGAACAACCCCGCTGTACAGTGTGTCAATGCCCTTTAACAGTCAGGCATGTATTAATAGATTGTCCGCAGTATTCACAGCAAAGAATTGCATTTAACACTCCACCTACTATGTATCACTTACTAGGAGAAGAGTACAATATGGAAAACCTGGTAGCTTATCTACGTGCTATTCAGTTCCTACACAAAGTTTAATTTATTACCAAAATTGTTTTTTTTTATATCTTTACTGTAGTAGTTCTTAATATTTAAATATTTATTGTTCATTTGGTAGCGCTAATAACCTAAAGGGTTGATGCGCTTTATTTTTCTTAAATAAAAAAAAAAAAATTCGAGATGCCGCAAGCACAATTTCAATAGCTTTTTGATTGTGTTTCTTGGACCACCACAAACCAACTGGATATCGACAACCTTATTTTCAGAATACCTAACAGATGTCAGGTTGTAGATAATACAAGAGGAGACAAAATAACCTATTCAGGCACTTTTGATCCTTCCATATTTTTCTACACCATCGTACCAAATTTATTTATTCATTTATCAATACTGCAGTGGTATATCAGTACCACCCACATAAATTTTGATGTTTATATATGCCGTACCAAAATAGTATATTAAAGTATAAATGGATATTAAGGTCTTTAAAACGCGCGATTTTTCGAGCACGACGGCGAAGCCGGTGTGCTCGAAATAGAGCAAGTGTTTTAGAAACCAGTTATCCACGAATACTTTACGCTATTTTTTTTATTGATGCACTTAGAAATTATAAATACTGGTATCTATTAATATTACAACAACAAGAAATGGAAACAAGAACTAATGATGTAAGTAAAATGGTTGAGTTCGTATATATTTTGCGTTGTCATGGAAAGGAGAAAAAGATACTAATTTGCATTTTTTCTTTAAGATTTATTGCTGTCACCGCAAAGCATAAAAATAAATTCTAATATCAATTTCTTAAGTAGTAAAGCAGAATCACGATTAATACCGCAAAAATCTTTGAAAAATCGAAATATTAATATCTCAAACAATACCAACTGTACTTTCCATTTTCATTTATAAAATTGGAATTGTTAGATATTGTTCGACTAAAGGTTTTGACGTTACAAAGTACTCCTGTCAGATCAATAATAAAAAAATTGTAATTTAGACTTCTCGAGTTGTTGATGTTGCTATGGTAACTTCAAAAAACGCGCGTTTTTTGAAGTTCGATTTAAACACGCTGAGGCGTGCTTTTAATAGGTAAAATGGTTCCATAATAAAAAAAAGTTATAACAAATTTAAATCTCCTTAACTACCTATTATCACAGTTTGGTGTAATATTGTCGTATTTAATAAGGCGCGTTATTATACCAATAGATATCGCTGAATAATA
>CAJUYG010006233.1:9403-21886 GCA_910591675.1 Galerucella calmariensis
CTGGTTTATGTGGGTGGATATTTTTTGCAAAAGTGTTTTGTTAAACACAAATGCGATATTTGCCTAATCTTTTGCAATAAGGAAGGTTGTGACCAATCCACATCATTTTCCAAAAAAAAGTCTATGAAGGTAGTAAGCAGGGACGGTTTGGAGGATTGACAGTTCCTCCAAAAATTTTCAGTGAATATCTGATTTCTTTATAAAACATACTCACTGAAAATTTCAATGATTCGTGTGTGCAGGATGATGTAGGAATAGGAATAAACTTGAAGACCAAGTTGTCTACTATCGCATTTTCGCATCCTTGCCCAAAATTTCCATGGGAATACCTGCTGTCCTTATATACAAGGGTGCGAATCTATTATACACTGAAATTTGCAAATTCCTCACCAAGGACCTTTAGAAAGAATAAAGAACATCCTAAATTGAAAATCTTTAAAAATTTATAACAATTCAAGTATTTATAAATTTTTAAGAATGTACATAATACTTATTTGTTTGTTAATATTTCATTATTTTTATTTATTTATTGAATACAACGCTACAGAGTACACTCCAAATGGACTTGACCTAAACAATTGTTCATTTGTATTTGTTTTGTCCCAAGTAGATGTTAAACTGTGTTATTTCTTTTATATTGATTATATCAACACAAATGTTCATTCGCTGATCATTCTGTATTAGTTATTAAGTATTATCAGATATACGCTCGGATATACGTTATTGAAGTTTATGATTTTTTTCATTCCATTCCTCGGTTACAACAAAATTTCTAAAAAGTTACTTAGCAATAATGGTACATATAATTTATATAAATTGCCAATATTTTTCAAAACAAGAATAAAGTCAACATATTTTCTAATTGCACCCGGTAAATTCCTTCACAAATGAATTCACCGTCCGTCACCTCGTATATTACCAAATGACTAGCAAAAACAGGTGTCGCACATGATTTACGACTCCTCGCAAAAAATGCCGGCGTTTTCCGACGAACAAAGGAGTGACCGGACTTATTGGAATATATAGACTTTGATAATATGTTGAGGGCTCAACTACCATGTGGAAGTCCCAAGGAAGTGAACCGAACTTTGGATTTTTCTCCGTTTATTTTAACATATACCTATTTCTAACATTTTTCCATACAGAGTATATCATATACTGCTTTTATATTTTTAAAATAATCAACTGACAGATTTGTGATGAGTGAAGAATGAGTAAAAATCTATTAATAAGTAGCCGAGGTTTTCTTGCGTGGATTCACTTTTTCTAAGGCCAAACTGAGTGTTAGGATATAGGCTGTTCTTTTCCAGCCAATATTCGACGAATCTTATTAAGGGGTCTATTCTGTAAGTATGTACGATGTCGTTGATGAACGAATTCTTCGAAATAAGAAATCGTTCATGAACGACAGCCAGAAACGTCACTTTGGCTATAAAAATATATCTATTTTTGTGATAAGATTAATTATTTCGGTGAAAATTATGGAAATTGTTGGAGAGGAAATTGATCGGTGGTACGGTGTAGCTATTTGATATTCAAAAAGAAATATTTATTTTTTCTTACATATTGATGGGATATTTTCAAGTAAGAAATTCGTAACCTCAACTCATTGCCAAATAAACGTCAATTCCTCAGCTAAGCTTTTCCTTTATCTAACCATAACAAAGAGCCATAACCTCAAATTGCAGTTGAAAGTTGAACAACGTTGTCACATTGCAAACTATTTCAAGTTGGTAAAAATATTGACACGAAAAACGAGAAAAAAACTATCACAGTCCTTTATTATTTACATTTAGAGGTTTGTGCAGTATGTTAAATAACATAGTAGTGTATATTTTGAAAACATTAATGGATATGTATTTATATAGAATGAATATTATTGTGTTTGTTTCAATATTAGGTATACATACTTAATTAGTTAATTTCTTACAGCACCTGTGGCACCTGTTCCTGTTGAACCTTTGGTACCCCTACCAGTACCTCCGGTAGGGCTGCAAGTAGTTCGAGATCCTAATACAGGTGGATTACTTCTTCTATCAACAAATAGTTTAGGTAAGAACTAAATTTTCATGATTTGAAGCACACAACTATCGAATTTTTTTATTATTATTTTGATAGTCTTAATGAAATACTTTTTTTCCAAACGATATTATGAAGATCATACCAGTTCTGTTTATAACAAATATTCATTTTTTCTTTATAAATTTGCTTACATTTTCATAAATATATTGTTCTACTCCTATACTATAATATGTTAATTAAATGCCAACTTTCAGTTTCATAATGATACTCATTATAACACTGGTTTCCATTATTGAACTGAAAAATTGACCAAGTAGGCAGACCCAATAGAATGTTTGGCAGTTTCTAAGAGATTAATATGTTTTATGACAGTTTAAATCTTATGCGTCAGTTTTTACAAAAAAATGTCGAGTACCAGACCAAAAATACTTGATCAAGGTTAATTCATATTTTAACTCATTAATTTTTGTTTAAAATAATTTATTACTAATTTTGTATAACAGTAACATACCTATATACACTTTATGTTATTAGTTCAACAATGTGGACCCGTAGCACAGTGAGGAAAGGCGCCGCTTAAGATTGTTTTTGATCTGTACATGCCGGGTAGTACTTTTTTTATATTTTCCTGAATCAAATTTTTCGTAGAAAAAATAGTGTGCCACTCTCATGCAATGGTTATTAATACATGATCGTTGCATAATATACTATCGCGCAGACTCAGAACTGACCTTTCCAGGGTAATAAAAGATTGTATTCCTCTGAAAAATTTAATATTCCAGATTCGCTACAGCAAGCCGTGGTCTGGCCTGGTTATCCACAGCACTCTCCAATGCTGTTGCCTTCCATACCTCCCGTTCAACCACCGTCTTTTCAATTAGTACAATCTACACCTTCCCATTGTTTCTCTGGGACAGCATTCCATCAGCAAACGCAAGCACATAGTACTAGATTGGTTGCTGTAGCAACTGACAACAAACGAAAAATTCCATTACAAATGCCCACTACAACCTTGATAAAAATTGAAACGGACCAGGCTAAAACATTACAACCTGTCAGCTCTACCGCAACAAGCACTGCAACTGTAATTACTGATGTAACACCTTTAATTACCACACATGTTATCTACCAACATCCTGCCAACTTTATTGTACCACATACTCCCACAACTGAACCAGGTTGGTATATTTAAAATGGAAAAACGTGCCTTCAACCCAAGGACATTTCTTAAATAAATATGTGATCGAAAATATTCTTTCAGTAGTAACAACTTGCAAATCTCAAGCTACTTCTCCAGTGACGTGCTTGACACCTCCTCCAGAGCTTCATTCTAAGGAAGTGAAGATTTCTGCTGTGCAAGACGCCAGTAATCAGACTGATGCGGTAGTATGTAATGAAGAGAACTCTACGATACTGGCTCCGGTAATTTCTGAATTACCAGTAAAACCACCAACGCCTGTAGAAGCACCAGATATTGTCATCAAACAAATTGTTGCTGAAACTCAACTAAATGAAACGATTCGTCTACCAGAGGTAAAATAATTTTTTGTTCGTCTATTGTGTTTTTAGTTCTGAGCATTTTAGATGTGTAATGTCTTACACACATATTGAACATTTGTTGTAATTTTTTCAAACCGCTAATTACTCGATTACTCGTTTTTTTAATCTGTTAATGTAATGTAGTTATTCATTTTTCAGGGTTTTGTTGCTATTTTTACTTTTATTAAAGTAATGTTCGTTTTCAATAAAGTTTTTTATGGTTAAACAAAGTAAAAGTTCATTTTTATAAATGTAGACCGCACCAATTTATTAATAATCTACTAATAATACAGGATGCTTACTGTAATCGTACATTCAAAATAAATGTGAATGCGCCAATAGGTGTGCAGTGCGACATAAAATTGCCCGTATCTCTTAAACCCTTAATAGTCCATTAACGGTAGTCCAGAACAAGGCCAAACCTTGAAAATAGGTCGGGCCGATGCCATTTTTTTTAATTTGCAGGTATTGATGGCTACATTCACCTCTCAAAATCTCATATATGGAGAAATGCCCGCAAGGCCCGGAAAATGGCCCTCGGAGCCCAAAAACGTTTTTGGCCGATATCTTCCAAAATATGGCACTTAGAGATTTGCGGTTTTGATAGAAATGACGAGCAGTTCAATACCTACAAAAATGGTCCCCATGGTTTTTTTGGCTAACCCAATATTTATTGCAAAAAAGGGGTCGCGAAAATTATCATGCTTGGAAAATAAAAATACGGCATTTTCTCAGCCAATGTGTGAGCCAAGGGGACTGGATATACACGTATCTTGATTTTTTGAACTTCGAGGGTCAATCGTAGATGGCGCCACTAGTTTTCTCCCTCCTCACGTAATTATCCCGGCAATGAAGGTGCCCCCAATAACTATCTGTTTCCTGAAAATTTTTGGAGTTGAGAACGCTGTTTTGTACTCTCGGCCTGATCCTTGGAGCTCTTAGGTCTTCGGCAATGTAGCCTAGAGGTCTGCCAATTTTTGGAAAGACATTTTCAATAATTCGGCAAAAAAGTTTTTGAAAAATAAGATTTATTTTTGAAAGTATATGAGAATTGGAACATACATGAACAATTAGACATCTATCCATCACCATTCCAACACATTTATCTCAGATGGATGTTGCTGGCTGACATCATCAACCCCCTCTCCATCCATGCCCTCTGTTTCTTCCTCTTGCTCCTCTAGCTCTCTATCTTCACCTTCATCTTCATCTGCCCCTCCCTCTGCTTGATCAGCTGATACAATCACATCTTCATCCTCATCCTTGTAATTACAGTTATTTGGGGAAAGTTTTCAAACAAATTGTTTTGATATACACGCGTGAAAGTACTTGATATATATATATTGACGGAAAGGTCAGAATGTCCTCTTCAATATGGTGTAATTTTCACTCTCAAAAATTCAAACCACAAAAAGAAAGTAATCATGAAAAAAAAAACTTGGATTTTCAGGGGGGCAGAGATTCTCTAGATTTTCCGGAAAACTAAAAGAGTTGAAATGAAAAAAAAGTACCGTTCACAAGGGGAGAACATAAGCTTTCGAATGAGGTGTATCAGAACCCGATAAAAGGATCCATTATCCCTAAATTCCGGGATTTTCCATAAAATTTCGGAAAACTCCGAAAATCCGGAAAAACCGCCCTGACGAAAACACGTGGTTTATTGGAATGCGCGAGAAAATGTTTATGTAATCTCCCGGAGTGTCTTCGAAACCCTTCAAAGTCCCATTATTCGGAAGGATTCGGTCAAAATACTTTTTATAGACAAAATACAACTAGATTCATGGGGGGGGGGTCAAAATATCGACCAAAATTTTGCCTTGGCGGGAATTCCCAAAATTCTGGGGGCCCAAAAAAAAACCAGTGACAAGATATTATAGATGCAGATTTCTCCTTTCAAATGAACTTTGAATCATAAAAAAATATGCATTTTTACCCGAGTAATTAGAAAAATTGTCCATCCGCTCAGAAATTAAGGAGCTGAGAGCGCCTCCCGAGATCCAGGTCAGATGTAAAAAATACGGCGCGCGTTTGTGGCCCGTTATCTCGAAAACCACCAAATTGACGACGAAAACGATAGGGACCATTTTTGTAGGCATTGATCTGATCTTCATTTCTGTCCAAATCCGAAATCTCTAGGTGCTATATTTTGGGAGATATGGACCAAAATAGTTGGGAAAATGGATTTTTGGGCTCTTCAGGGCGATTTTCAGAGTCTTGCGGTCATTCCGCCATATATGAGATTTTGAGAGGTTAATGTACACATCAATACCTACAATTTAAAAATAAATGACACCGGCCCGACCCATTCTCAAGGTTGATACCCTTATTTACTGGACTATAATGTTATCGAGATGTCACAAGAGGACTTGATATCTCTAAAAATGTTCACAAAAGCCAATTGTTGCATTTATAACTGAAAAAAGTTTTACTTACCAAAAAAATTCCGCATCCACCATTTAACTTAGTACCTGAGTTCACAAGTATGTTGTTGACTTGTATATCTCGCAAAAAAGTGTGCAATTATGGTGTCTATTAACTAATTTCCAATCAGCCATTTAATAATTGTGAATAAAAAACCAGTTTTCATTCTCAACTTTATAGCCCTATAGTTCGTTAACGAAGGGCGTAAAGAAAAAATTTTATATGAAATAACATAATTATTTTTAGTCTTTCTATCATCTCCCAAGTTTTTGGTACGAGCTCCTGGGACACCCTCTATAATCTTTGGTAATACACATACTCAGAGTAATTTCCAATTTTAATTCTCTAGAGATACATTGCACAAGATGTTTTATTAATTTCTAGCCAAGTGGAGATGAACTTGAAGATGCTTCTAAACTTGTGCTTACCGGTTTGGAATTGCTGTCCAATAGTATAGATCAGTTGGAGTCGTCGTTACAAACTACGGAAATTATTCCAGAAGAGAAGGAACATCCAACAAATGCCGCTCCGTTAGATGGCCTTGATTTGCTATGTGCGTTAGCTGAGCAACGAATATTGGAAGAAAAAGAAAAACCCTCAGAAGATGTTGAAAGTTTAAAAAAGCGCAAAAAAGATAAAAGGAAATGCAAAAGGCATTTCACTGATGAGCCAAAACGCAAAAAATTGAAAAGTAATAAACATTACCATGAAAAAAAGAAACACAAGAAATTGAAAAATCATAAACAGGACCGGGAATGTTCGTGTCAAAACAGCTATGAAAAATACGAATTATCAACATCTGAAGAAAGGAAAACTTCTAGAGACGATAGAATATTATCAAATGAAGGTATGTTTATTTGTTGAGTTGAAATATTCCATTTTTTTTTATCAATTTATCAACAAATTTAATGGTTTTCGAGTGTGAACAAATCCATTATCCATTGCAAAAGGTATTTATAGGTCATTTTACTGACAATATCGTAATTATTGAAACCGTTTACATCCAATATTTGGAATAGTGATAAGCAAAGCAAGAACCAATACCAAGAAAGTCTTGGTAACGGTCTTGCTCAAATACTTGGTCTTGTATATTTTTTCTCTTTTTGGGAGCCGTTCTTGTACCGGAAGGACTGAACCCTGTTGGCTTATTGTACTTCACTCCCACATTTATTCCACCCACCCAGCCATTTCTGTACCTTCGAGTAAACGATATAGATCAACTGGATGCTTGCCACATGGGATGCAATGCCCCACAGTCAGCCAGGATATGGGCTACAGTCTCGGTCCTTAACTTTTCCGCCTGTTTAACGTATATGTCACCTACAGTAGAAACGGTGAATCTTTTCCATCACGTGACTGTTACGTCAGCAACAATATTCATATGAATCAAATCAAAACTTCTGTCAACTCGATAGAAATAATCGTTATGACTAATATTCCAAACGTCGGCCTTTCACGAATTGGCTACTAAGCAAGAAATTTAATTTTCTAATTGTAATTATCTGGTTAACATCTCGACATCATTATTGAAACTATCGATATACTGGGTGAATAAGTTACAAAGTCCAAAATTAATATCAACCATGCTGGCTTATTAGTAGAGAGCTAATTTTTGTAGGATGTCTTGGATTTTATATATATTTTTTTTTTTTTTTAATTTCCCAATTTTATTTACAATCTGTAAAACATACGTTACAATAAGTAAATTGTGTGTCTTAATGCTAAATTGACATGGAGGAAAATTGCTCAGTAGCAATTTCCTATTATAAATAGTCTATATATGTATAAACTTTGACATGGCTGCTGGGATAGAGACTTCTTTTTGCTAAAATCGGTTTGGTAGATCGTATGGAGAAATTTTCTTCAGTCTTCTTCTGATGGGTGTAATTTCCATTAGATGTTTAGCTAGATTGTTTGGGTGATGTTGAATCTTGGCGGCGTAACTTTTGGAAAACTTGGATATTTCTTCTTTCACGGAGTTTATATGGAGATCTCTAGATATAATTTTGTTTGAGATTTTATATAAGCATTTACAATTAGTAGTTCATAAAACTGACGTAATATTTATTCTACTGACTCTAAAACTTTTAAAATTACAGTTTGTGAACTGGGGCAATATATCACATGGAATCCGTTCCATATTAAAAATAAAAAATAGAGATGTCCACAACAGACATCAAAATAAAATTGAAACACAGACTTGCAATAGAAAATTTCTAAGTGAAACCCAAGGCCCCATATATGTGATTAGTGCCTGGTCCTTTACATTAGCAGTTATTAACAAATAAGTAAAAGAAAACTACAAAAATAATAATGATTTATTGCTTCTGAAACAGAATATGTTTACAACAATGAGTACAAGGGAGTTATATATTATTCTTATTACAAATCCTTCTTTAAAGTTCATCCGTTTCGGAATCTGAGCTGTCTTTACCAGTATTTATTATCACGGGTTCTATATGTATTTCCACCAAATTTTGGTCTGGAGTAAATCAGTCTTTGATTCTTTTTTCGGTATGTCTAACACAATTATTCTATTTGCACTACAATTTTCCAGTGCTTCCTTCCACATACTCAAGACCCTTTTATCACCTTATCTGTGGAGTAGCATGCTTCCCTAAAAAAATAAAAAGTTTAAAATCATCATTATCTCAAACAAAACAAAATATTTTTTTATATTTACTTCATACTAAACTGAAATACACAATTTTGATATTCACATTTACATCTATTTAGGAATCAGCACATGTAGAAGCTATAATTTATCACATTCAAATTAAAAATATGCACAACTTTCTGTATTCAGAAACTTTAATTACTCAGAACCTCTATAATCAAACTACTGGTTTTCTAAGATTTTTATATAGGTACCTACTACATTAAAGCTGATGGTGAAAAATCACACTATATAGATAATATTACATGCAAAATCTTAATTATTGGGGACTATGACCTCACTTCTGTTTCATTTAAAGTGTAAGCTGACTGTATGGGTTGAGATTGAGAACATGGGAAGATGTATTATGTATGTTTTTTCACTTACTTTGTTCATAAATGTTATATACGGTATTCCGTACTGCCATTTTGGTTTCTCGGGTAAATCTACTGTTTTTAGTTTTAATCAAGGTGTCTGACTAGGTGATGTTGGAAAAGTTGGAATATTTTCCTTCCTTTTTTAAGGGAACATACCGTTTTCACTCATATTTTCAGTGTAGTTGCCACTCTCTGAAATATAATATTAAATAGAAATGTCCTTAACTAGATGTTGTAGTATAATACCTCCTGAACAAATGAAATAGGTTGAAAAGGTCCGCCGTTGTTTTTTTCCATCTCAAAATATTCAATCAAGTTTATGACAAGCTCCTGTGCTTGTGAATTAAGCCATTTTCCTGCAGGCATCTCTGAAAATAACTGTTGGTTAATATACTGTTACAAGTACAATCAGACACTTGATTCATGCAACTTTGAAAATTCTACAGATATTTACAAATTGTGGAGTATTATAAATACTATTTACCATCAATAAGTAGTGAAATGAGCATTTTAATATACCCGTCCCACGGTAATTTAGGTATTATGAAATGTCAAAAATTTACAAGTTGATAATGGATTAAATTCGTACTTACCAATGTCAAATTAATCCTCACAAGAAATGATTTTAACAATAAATACACTTTTAACCCAAAAAATCGCTAAAAACAATACAGCAAATTAATCTCGCATAACCTCAAATGCGGTAATGTCAAATTCAACTTTTAGCACGAGCAGTTATTCGCGTTACATCTATAATATCGTTGTCTCTTTTTACGATTATTACAGCAAATTTGTAGAAACTATAACGTATGTCCTGTTGTTAGTCTTGTGAAGAAGTCAATCGATCGTATGTTGTTATGTTTGATTTATATTGACAGAAAGAGATAGTATGTAGAAAATATGTGTTGTATGAATCGTAGATTGGGTCACGTGATGGAAAAGATTCACCGTTTCTACTGTATGAAGGTCTTACTGGAGTGTTCCTACACTGTAGTTACGTTAAAGTGGTACCCATTTTTGGACCACCTGCTTTGTGGTCCAAGAACTGGCTCTGGTCGAACATATTTATGTCGTTGCTGAACCTCTTCTCGCGAGTTACTCAGCTTGTTCATTTCGAGAAATATCGTTATGTCCCGGCACCCACACTAATATTACTTTAATGTGGTCTGCTAGCTCATTTAGCTTTTTCTGGCATTCTTCTACCAGTCTGGATGTTACCTTGTGGCTATTTAAAGTTACAAGGGCTGACTGTCAGTTGATATGTTTATCCTATAAGTGTCAGTCCTATGTTTATTCATTCTGACACTTTCTAGGATCGCATAAATCTCCGCCTGAAATACAGGGGTATGTACTCCTAGTGAGAAGGAATATCTTGTATTCCTAATTTCACTGCTGTCGACCCTTCCCCAGTCTTTGACCCATCTATATACCTTCAGTCTTCTTTGGGTAGGGGCAGGGACAAGCTTAGTGGTCATTGTTTGTGATTGAATACACTTTTAAATGGATTGCGTGAAATGATAAACGATCTGGTACACTTTTACTTTCTTTATATAATTGTTCTTATGCAAAGAATAAATTGTTAGATTGAAATACATGCATTTTTGGCTCAAAATTATACCGGCTTTCTTACAACGTGTCGGTGCACGAATCACCTTCTTAATCTGACTGCGCCGTCGCGTCAACGTATCTCTTTTAACGGCCAACACATTCCCAAATGCGCCGTTGCCAAATCGAGCCAAAAATACGAAATAATATGCTTTCCGAACAGCCATATAGTCTGTTTTTATATCCAAAATGGCTTCGTACTGTTTTGTTGCTCAGGTTATTTTGCAGCCTAAATATCCCAATCCTTGCTACTCCCATCATCACGAAGTGTAATGGGGGCGAACACCAAATAAGGCTTCCATTGCCTCCGTTGGCGTGCTTTTCATGTACTGACTTAACCCCTATGGTCTTCCAGCCTTGGTCTTGCGCACTCAGTGTTGCTCTTGCTCAAATAGGTTGCTACTTACTACTTACGTCGTTTTGGAAATTTTTCAAGTCTTTTGATAGGTATAAATTATAATTAATCAAAACATACTGAAGTTAACACCAATATTAGGTTTCAGTGGATGTTTAACAGTATTTAAACTTCAGCTATTCTATTTCAAACAACCTTATCTATAACATTTTATTTTAGATAAAGATGAAAATGTTCTTATCAAAAATGTAGTAGACGTAAAAACTGACATAAATCTTAATGTTCCACAAGAACTACAATTTGAAGAAAAAAGTATGGAATTAGTTAAGATTGAACCGAAAAAACTTAAACATTTGAAGAAACATTTTCGTTCTAAATCGGCTGATTGTGACAGGACTACGATATTATCGCCGATCTTCGATCAACCAAGTACACCCAATAATAAAGCTTTTTTTAAGCTTCCAAAACCTGCTGCTTTTATGGAAACACCTAAGTTGGATTTTAAGCACAAAATAAAACAAACCGAGTTACATTCTTCTTCGGGAAAACATTCAGCTTCTAAAAAACGTAAAGTAGGTAGACCGAGAAAATTGATGCCGTTTTCTACGGAACAAGTTACCACGGAAACTATCGTGGCGAAGAAACCTAAGAGTAACCTTATCGGATACTTCCTGGCCGCGAAGGAAAAATTCAGGTTGCAGAATAAGACGTACGATGATGAAATTCTTCCCAGGTATTTATATTTTTTTTATTTAGGATAATTTTGCGTCTATTTCACCAAACCCACAAATCTATTATCATTTAATTATTTGAAATAGGATTTCCTTCAAGGTATTTATCAGCTCTATGTGTGTTCTGTGTTCTGCTCATATTTTCAACAGTATTTTCTTACTTAACATCGCTATATGCCATTATAGTATGTCATCAACAGAAAGAATTGATGAACTCACAATCCCAAAACAAATCTGTATCATTTATATACAGTATAAAGAGATGTAGTCCAAGGACCGCCCTGTGGTACCCCAATAGAAATTAAGTTAAGAGGATGTATGTGAATATACCTTCATTATTTTTCGTGTTATTTGGATGAAACGGTCATCAATCAAGTAATTCAGATGGTTTCTGGAACAGCATATCGAGGCGATGGTACTAATGAATGATGCACCGTCCATAAGAAATACATAACACCGCAAGCACGTCATATCCACTGTCTAACAGTTTTCAGTATAATTCCTAATTTTGCTGATTACACCTTACTAAATATTTTATTGTAAACTGTAAATTGTTTTATCGCCAACCGTCAGCAGTGGCGGCTGGTGGGTTATCGAACTGGTGGTGCACTTTACTAGAATATTAAAATTAGAAAATGCAACATGTTTATTTTTTATAGATTAAATCAATGCGACGACATTTTTCTTAAGCGAAATGTTCAATCATCTTTTTATTAAAATCGGGTATTGTTTGAAAAAAGGGACCTCGCAAAGCTAACTCAAATGCACCACAAAACT
>CAJUYG010006234.1:0-12482 GCA_910591675.1 Galerucella calmariensis
CTTTATCCTGAGTTATTTTCACTATAAATGGAGAAGGCCATGAAAAAAGTAGACCCTCGGTGAGACCGGCTAAGTTAGCTGAAAGTTAAAAAAGGGAAAATTATACATTGCTATGAATAAGTGAAAATATTTTTGTTGTATCGTGCCTTGGTTTAGTAAGTATAAGGATTACAGTGTCAATTATAGTGATATATTCTGGTGATGTTAATAATCCCAATTGCCTTCTCAAATTCATCTAATATGTGTGAAGATCAATTGAAGATGATATAATTAAATTAACACTATCCTGGTATTCAACGATAAACGATTCTTTAATTTGATTCAAATGTACTTGCATTGGAAATATCCAATACAGTTTGTTGGAATTGTTTCTCAAACCATACTTTCCTCTAAATACTACATTGAGTAATTTGCAAACGGTCATTCTCACAAAATTATGAACTATGTAATCTGTAATCTTCATCAAACAGAAACGTTGGAGCATATATTTGACAACTCTCTCGTTGTGTTAGATAGAGACCAAAAATTATTCAGAAACTAATTAATCTTTACAACGGTAGGGAACGCTAACGAAACTTCGAAATAAAAAATAAAAAAAACATTATTGTGGTTTGATTCCCAAAAGAATAAGAGGAAAAATAATTTCCTTATTTGTATCGAAAAGGTGGGTAATATTGAAAAACTTTTTAATTTATAATTTTATCAATCAATACCTATTTAACATAGTATTCGCGATTGACCTTTCGCTATGGTTGACCGCTCCGCAATCTTGGCAATCTTTCTTAAATGCTCGAACGTATAAAAATCACTGAGACTTTAGAGCCAATATTTAGGAAAAAAAACAAAATTTAATGAAAAAATTCAGCTTACTTCGTTTCATACCAAAAAAAACATTATTATGGTTTGATTCCCTGAAAAAATTAGAGAAAAAAGAATGCTACAAGGAACATACAGAAGATATAAAGCAGTCTAATGATAGAAAGTGGTCTTGACAAGGAACTTCTAGCATCACTTGATCTGCAATAGATCTGCGAAGGTCGCAGTAGAGGAGTTCTTACAAGTTTAAAAAACCCATTTTAATCTTGATCTTGAAATAAAGTGGAAAATCGTCTAGTGTTCAAGTGGAGAGGAGTGGAGAGAAGCTGTGAGAAGGCATCCAAAAGATATAAGAGTGTTTGAATTAGAGTAATATTGACTTGGTGATATTTATGTAGGTATTAAAAGTTTCAGTAATTTTTCAAATAAAATTTAATATAACTTTGCACCATTCAATATTAGTTTCTAAAAATTTTTTGAGCGCGAGAGGCTTCGTGACATGAGTCAACCTAAGCGGCCTCTGATCAACCTATCGGGTAAAGCATTTCGCGATTGCCAGAGCTTTGCGCTTTCCACTTTATTTTGTAACGCCCTGTGATTGACCAGTATTCAATGTTTACATTTATATCCTGCCTGCGTTGCTGTGTCAATGTCAGTTGAAATCAAATTTAGTGTGGACAGAAACGGTTTTCCAATGAAACCTGTGCAATTTTTGTTACTGCTAATTATTTAGAATGGATATGATAATTGAATATTTATTATTTTCAATTACATCCGGCTGAATATTGCGGTAAAGCTGGAATTAACACGACTATGAGTGATTTGTG
The DNA here is from genome assembly GCA_910591675.1 of Galerucella calmariensis. Taxonomy (NCBI): domain Eukaryota; kingdom Metazoa; phylum Arthropoda; class Insecta; order Coleoptera; family Chrysomelidae; genus Galerucella; species Galerucella calmariensis. Next base: position 1,644 of record CAJUYG010006234.1, read on the forward strand.
GGAGAAAATCAAAAATCAAAAACATTATCAATAAAATTATTATTGTCTTTGATTTCTCAACAGTAATTCCCTGTATTTTCTAAAATATGTTACTGTTGTTGAAAAAGAGTGCATCCACTTTTTTTTATTTTTAATACCAAAGTTGACGCCAAATAAACGTGTACGAATATAAACACAATTACAGTTAATTTCAAACTCCAGCTCAAACAGTATTAAAATTCGAATATGAAAAAATCAAAACTGTTCTTCTACTTACCAACTATAATAGCAAGTATTTGAGGCCAAGTGACTTCTTTTCCAACATTCTTCGCTCTTAATAAATCCATGTCCATTATTCTAACACTACTAAGAAAATCACATCATTTGAATATATTATGCCAAATTTATACTCAACAGTTTTTGGCTCTAATATATTATTCCAAACCTATTTCACTGAAATCGTACAAAATCTATCTGTTCGAAGGTATTTAAAGTCTGCCATTGTTGGTATTTAGCAGTTAAATATCAATTAAGTTATCCAATAATTTTAAATGAAATCACATTCATGCTCGTTCCAAATCAAGAGATTTGGGTTTTTATTTATATTACTACTAATAATAGCTGTCTTATGTGGGGTGGAGTAGCACCTTAACTTTACACTTCAAGCTGTCTACCTTATTGTTCCAACCACTCTGGTTTTTAATATTTGCTGCTAATATAAATTTTTAAATACCATATTATGGGCGCGATTCCAAACTCGTATAAGAGGCATTCAGCATTTTTTTCTAATGCTCATAGTGAATGAGATATGAAAAGGAAATGCTTAACAGCTCGGGGAACCGTGAATATATTATGGTCCTAATTAAATATGGTTCAAATTCTCGAGCTTGTGATATATATTTATTATTTCCATTATTTTTCAAATCAACCCATGGATCCCTACCACGATTCAACTGAATATTGCCTCTCAAAACTTATCTCACGTATATTCTGCATATTTATCCTCTCCCCTTTTTTCTGTACTTGGACATCATTATTATATCACATATATAAAATCAAAATCCTCTTCAGGTATCACAAGCCATATGATCTAAATAAAAAGTAGTTTGCAAAATGGGGGCTGCCCGTAATTTTTCATGACTACGTCACTGAATAATAAAAACGTTGTAGGTGTACCTCAGATCAGTAGTTAATACCATCAGGCTCCAGTTTATACGGGCGCAGATCTATGACAGGAATTCCAACCTTCTTCTTGGGATAATACGAAACTGTATTTCAGGCAGAAATTCACGCCATTGATTAATATGTGGAAAGATTGGAGAGAACCCATAGGGAACAAATAAAACAATATAACAAACCTATAAGGCGTGTAGATGTTAACTAATCCAAATTTGTTGGCCAACTGCATGTTGCAAAGTTGATTGTGCCTGGGTGGGTAATCAATGTTTTCTATGACTGAACATCCCGACGTAATGTGTTGTATCGTCTCTGATGTTTGTTGACACCCTCTGCACTTGTACAACACGTTGCTTGGATCCCTTATGACAAATTTCTTGTAATTGTTGATATTAATGACTTGATCTTGAATTGCCATCATAAATCCTCCTGTTTCCATCAGAGAGCCACCCGAGTATTGAACAGCAGAGCATAAACTTTGTACCTGCATAGCCGTGGTTCGTATCAAGTTTGGTAGGATCTCTCTTTCACCCCCAGACCTGAATTATCATCAATTGAATGAACTAATCGGCTTTGTGGGGAAACTGAATTTATTTGGTGGAATATAAATAGGTATGAGCTACCACAGATTCTTGCAAGTCGCAGTGGAGACCTTATATAGCCTAACCCAGTTCAGTAACCCAAAAGTTCAGTAATGTGAATGGTCTTTGATTCATCACAAAATAGTCTGGGAGAGACCTAATACTTCACAGTATCAACACTTCGGGACATGTGATACTGAAAGATATCACATAGAGCAAAAGCCATGTTTATTGCACTACGTTGGTATACCTACCCTGCACACTTTAAAGTGTTGCCAAATTATGTTGTACAAACTGTGAGCAAACGTAGCATTCTATAAAATGACTTCCATGGTTTACTAGGGTACAGTCAGCTAGATCGTACCAGTTTTCTTCATATATTCTGAAATGTTTAAATGTCGAGAAAATAGAGTGGATTAAAATCAGGATAGCTCCTTTGGTACAATGTCCAGATAAGCAGCTTATGGTTGGCAATATGTTTAGCTGCTTCATTATGATAATTAACTCTTTTCTAGAAGCATAAATTAGTTCGATTTTTCAAGCTGGTATGATAAATCGTATCAAAAGGTGGAAAATCGTATCTTGGCACAATTCTAGAGCTCCTAGCTCAACTTAATTTCGATCACCCATATATCGAATATGGCAATTTAGAATACGTCAACAAACTAATTTTCTAAATTGTTTTAGAAGTGAATTTAATTACCTAAATATTAAATATATTGTTTTTGTTTTTGTAATTGCTTGTCGTTTATTCTCAAATCACCGTCGTAAGTACATGGATAATATTTCGAAATATCCACACATTTATTTAATAACAAATTTTGAGGTAAAAGTTACGATATAGAATATATTGCGGTTACTGTTAACAGTTGAAGTCTTTTAAGTTGATAAAATAACTTAGAGTAAGTTATGAAATGAAACAATTTTATTTTGTTAAATCTACATTGTATTTAAACATAAAGTGACGCGTTTCGCTAACACAGTAGCTTTATCAAACGAATGGAGGTATAATAAATTATACTTATATACGATGAATACCCGTTTCGTCGAAACAAAATAATATGACTATATTTTTCAGTTGTATAAAGATATGATTATAGATTGCAAATATTAATACCTGACAGGAGTATGAAAGAAAAGGGCGTATCCATCTAATTGTAGACTAACAAGTTTTAACTAGAAATGACCAGTTTTAATAAATAATCGCTTTGTGTGCTAGAAGTATGCGTTTTCAATTTAGAGATTTTCTAAAGTCAAGTATTTAAAAACTAAGAAAATGCAGTGTTACGTTTGTGAACATAGAGTTTGTTCTAGAGGATTTCGGCGTTGTGAGGAATTAAACGGTCTTCCTGAGGGATTTCAGAAATATGGAAAATGATGGGGTTATTTATATTAATTGTTATAGACAGGTTATAGCCGACATTGAAAGGGATAATGTAGGAAATGATAAGACTTCTTGTGTGTTCAATTGTGTACCGCAAAGACGCAATATCTGTTTTGTTTGCGATGGTAATAGAAATCACCAGACAATTTCTTTTGAAGCCAGGATAGATTATATATCTAAAAAAAAGAAATATTCGTCCAACAAGGTTCTTTTTGCTGTATTGATCATTTTAATGAAGGGTGGTTGTCGTCAGATTTAATCGGAGCGCTGCATGCTAATCCTCGCAACGTAGTCATATCTCCTAACGAGATATCACAATGGATTCGAGCATTAAGAAATGCTTCCTTTGATGCTGTAAAAAATCAATCAAACTCTGAAGACAATTTTGATGATGAGGACTTTAAACTTATAACAAACTTAAGTAAAAATAATTTTGTGGACATGTTTACGTATTGCAGTGACATTGTTGTATATGAAAAAACTAAAGTCAATAATGAAAGGGATCTTATTACATTTTTAATAAAACTAAAATATCTCGCATCCCTATCCTATTTTTTTTTCAAGAATTACCGATGCCAACTACACTACAAAATACTACAAAGAAAAAACAACATATAAAAATTAACTCACAAAATTAGGTCGGTTTAACCCTGTCTGGTTTTATTTATTCATTTCTTATCTCTTTACTTGGTGAAATCAGGTAGAATCTGTAATACAGGTTTGTTTACGTATTTTCTCTCTGTCTTACTCATACATAAGCGATTTTAAAAATAACATCATGTTAAACTAAGAGCCCGATCATAGGAGTCACCCATCGATGACCATGTATTTCAAGTCCTATGGTGGGTTAAAAGTGGCCAAATCTGTATAAATATACATAAACACGTGGAAAACAGTCAGGTTTGAGCTAAATAATGTAACATCACATTAATACTGTCTTATTCAATACATTCCTGTTGATATCTATTTTTAAAACTTAATACTTGGAATAACAAAAGCATTGATTGGGAATATAAAATCGGTGGAAAACAATTTTACCAACTAAACGGTACTAAGCGCCGAGTAATAATTCTATATCAGTAAACACACGACTCTCTTCATCAATCTAAGGCATTAATCAAACAAAAAAATAAAATCGCGTTAAATGTTTATTAACAGTCAACCGCTTATATCATTATGAATTGACGGTTTGACACACATCCATAGTGCGGTTGATTGTGGTGCTGTCAAGCGGCAGGTATCGAAAGTAGATAATATGAGGTAGGAAAGTAGATAACCACAAACTGTAATCAGTGTGGAAGCATTTATATTTTACTTATATACTATATTTACTTATATACTAATATTGCCATATGTCATTTTTAATCTAACCTAACATTTTATTGCTCTTGTGGAAACTCTAGACACCTTAAATATATATTTGTCATATTGATAGTTGCCAGAAACTACGAAGTGGGCGACATCTGTTAATTTTCTTTCAAACTTCAATAGAGGTGAACAACAAAGCCAGAAAGAAAATGGTAAAACGATAAGAAGGTGGTAAAAGTTGTAGTGTTACAAATGTACTAGTGTAGCAGTAAAACTCTTTTGCACCTTTTTGGTAGTTTCGTGTAGATATTCTAGTCCTTTCTTTCCGGATTGGCACAGGAAGCGTTAAGAAGTCGTGAAGTCGATCCAAATCACACAAGGAGTAACCTAGTTGGGGTTCAGCTATTTTTTTCATTACTAGAAGCTGATGAGTTACCTATGTTTTTTAGGTATCATAATATGTTTGCAGAAGCCATACATTCCAGCCTTACATGAACAAATGTATTTCGAATCTTTTTAACATCATCATTCAGATTAATTGTTATTTCATGAGGCTGGAAAGCTAGACCAGACGTCTGCAGATACAAACTTTTAATGTTTTTTGAATTTGTACCTTTTAGGTCACATAATATTTATGTCCCGCTTTAAAAGGCGCTTCACCTTCTTTTAGTGGTCTGCTTCTGACTACAATATATTCCATGAGGTTAAAAAGGGTTACTTCAATTTTCGTCAATTTTAGACCTATTTTCTCAAACACTACCACACAAACATGGAAATTACAAAAATGATGAAAAGCCTGCCAAACCCACTAAAAACGCTTCGAAAAACACATAAAAAAACTAAACAGCATCAAACACCCTTACAGACTGTTTTGTTTCCACCGCTGTAGCAGCCATATTGAAAAATTCAGCGACATCCAGACACACGTGATTTTTAAGAATAGTGGAAATGTTGAGTATTTCGTTTGTTGAAAATATCAATCTATTTATTATTCGCCACTTTTCTATTATAGACAAAGATAATTAAGTGTCAGAATTGCTACCAACGCAATATCATGATGAAATACACAGCTTGTTCAATTGAAACCCATCTTTGGTCAGAGGTTAGCCTTGGAAACAATTGTAATCATTCAACTGACGTTTTCCAACATTAGTAGTGTATGCAAACGTCACACTTATCTGTTTATTTCGTTTATATTTGACAGCGATTTTAAGTATTGTGACTTTGAAACAATCCGTCCAAATGTGATAATGCTCGGCCACATGTTGCCAACGTAGTGAAAGTAAATCTGCAACGAAAGTAATGGAAGATATTAGAGCATCCACCCTATAGTTCCGATTTATCGCCTTGCGATTTTCACATCTTTGGGCCACTAAAAAAGGCGTTGAAAGGTATTCGTTTTCAGTCGGACGCAGAAGTACAAAACGCTGTGAAAGAATTCTTCCAGCAGCAGCCACAAGAATTCTATAAGCAGTGGAATATGTGCCTCAATTGTAGTGGTAGTTATTTGTAACTGTACTTGTCAATAAATTTTTCCTGGACCAAAGATGAGTTTCAATTGAACTAGCCTCGTAAAATAACCTTTGTTTCTGTTTCCCAAAAGGGCCACGCACAAAAAGTGTTGGCTGGATATGTTGTTTTAATGATTGTCATAATAATTCGAAGATGACGTCTTTTCACGTTTTTCCGAAAAGTAGATCAAAAGTTTTAGTTTGGCTTAGGAAACAACATTTGAGTACTAATGTGGAATATTGCAGAAATAGGATGCCATGTCCACTCCAGTCAAGTGAAGAAAAAACCGTACTAAAATAGCAGGTGTTTCATAAATATCCTAGTTATATTAATTATTATTTCGCGATAAAATAAGCAAACAAAATAAACAATAATTGTGAGGAAGCTGTTTTCCAAGTACTTATATGTATAAACTTGATAATTTTAAAACAAATCCAAAACAAATCTTCGCGATAAAACAAACAAAATAAAGAATTGTTGGAAAGCTCTTTTCCAAGTATAGGTATTATAAACTTGATAATTTTAAAAGATAAACGAGGAGACATATTCAGCCTAATTATAGATATCCGTGACGCTTTCGTTTCATTTATTTCAAATTTGGAAGACATTAAAGCAGATAAAAACATTTTAGTTCTATTAATATCACTAACATGTTTAAGATGTGTGTCTTGGTTTTTCACAGAACTAATGATATATTTAGTTTATATAATTGAAACATGGTAACATTGACATTATATTGTATATAAGTGAATTAAATGTAAATATCTGTACACTTATTATTATAGTTTCTGATATCTTAGTTTTCTACCTCATACCTACTTTCAACAAGTGCCGCTGGTCGCACCAGTTTGGTAATATGTGAATGGTCTGTGTACCCAGCATACTTAGGATTATATAAAACTCGAAAATATCACAACTCGAAAGCACTACCATGGTATAGGGGAGACCGGGGGAATTGTGGCTTTAGTCAATTTTCCATTATTATTATTTTTTCTAAATACCTTTAAAACAAAGAGAATCATGGAAATATACCCTCTTTCACTCAAATCTTCATTCAAAAGTTAACAGAAAATAATCAAAACTTGTTTCACAGTGAAAAAATAAAAACCCTACATGGCTATCATTAGCCCAACTAGTTAGGATAATGGTGACATACGGTCACGATTACCCCAATAAACAGATAGAAGTTTTCTAAGCACAATAATCGCATATGTATGTTTTTTAGGTAACCATACCTCCCCATTTTCACCAAATTCCCTGCACATTAAACATATGTCAGTCCAATTCGCATTTTTGTCCTTGTATTCGTCATCAATGTCTTCGTCTTCGGAACTTATTCCCCTGTAAGTTTTCTTATTCTTACCTCTAGAGAACATTATTTTCTTCTCAGCGTCAGGGTTTTCTTTGTGGTCATTAGTGGCGCCATGGGAGAATTTTCTTTCGCACTTGGCTTCGCTCGCATGTTTTTGTGCTAATAATTTTTTGTTTGCCCTGTCTTGGGGTGGGCGTAATTATTTGGGAATTCTGTTTTGTAGTCGCCCTTCTACTCCTCCTAGGTTGTTTTTGGTCTTGGTAACGGTAAAATTTCGTGGAATGACTTTTCAAGCTGGTTCATAGTCTTCTCCAATGAAGACGTCTGGTTTATAGAAACATATTCCTGTAGCTTGAGCTACCCTAATGATTACCTTATTGAAAAGCTCTACAACTTCAAAAGGGTGATTCCCATGCGGGTGATTACTTAAATACTTTACAGCATCCGGATTTGAGCGCCGTCTTTAGCAGGCGGAAAAACGTGACATCAACTGGCTGGATCTTACGTGACGTGTGCGGAGGGATGGACAAAAGAACACCGTTGGATTTTCAAAATTCATAAGCTTTTAGGGTACTGTGAGTGGAATGGTTATCAATTATCAGGAGAACTGGACCATCCGGACTCGCTTTCACAAATGTTTGGGAGTGTTCTAATAACTGCAGGGACAGGTCTCCAGTAATCCACCCTTTGTCCGAACTAGTATACAGAGCCCCTGCTGGACCCCTCTTTTGGAGTTGCGGAGCATTGGTGGTTTATAAATTCTGGTTTGCGCTGAAAGTGCACACTACTCTGTGATATTTTGACCTCTTACCCAGCTTGTACCAAACCCAACTTGTTTAAACCCCTTTAACTGATTAGTCCTTATTTCGAAGATAACGAGAGAGGGTTATCATTAAACACATTACAACCATACTGAAATTTCGAGAATATCTATTGATCCCGAGATTTCATTAAAAGTGTTTAACTTTCGAAATTTGCAGGATAAAGTTTATCCAGATCTGCACTGCATGATGATTTTTGGGGACATTCCTTAACTGATAATAAAAGTTTCATATTCGTAATTTAGTTGCTGATACCATTCCAAAAGTAGAAATAAAACACCAAATATATTCAAAATTTAATAAATAAAATTTACCTAAACAATTCTCAGACTTTTCAATAATTCTACAAGAGTATTTTTAAAACCATAAATAATTTGTTTATGTTCAGAGCCAGAAAAAAATGGCAGTTGTAAAGGTAAGTACTTACTTAAAATAAATTGTGGTATAATTTTACCCGTATTGTTAGAAAAACTTTGAACTGTCTTGCAGTATTAAAAACGATTAGCAATACCCAACAAATCATTTAAGTATAACAAAGTATTTTTTTAATATAAGAATGTAAACATAATATTAATGTACATTACGAACATCTTAACTATTTTTTTTTCAATAACCATCTTGTAGTATCATGCAAAACATCTCTACATGTAGGTATTTAAAATGAAATTACTTTACAAAAATATATTTTTCAGCCGCTTTCTATTATTATATACTATCACTTATGCATAAAATATTAAAAATATCAATACTGTAAAATGTGCGTTTAAGAAAAGGAAACCTTCTCCTGATTTTTCCTCTAAAATTTACTAAAATCAGAAACTAAAACGTTAAAATAGCAAGGTCGTCTCTATGACATCACACATCTAAATATTTCACAGTTAGCAAATTACAAATTCATCCTGATTACTTATTTGAAATATTTTGTGTGTTGTAGACATGCGTAGTATAGCGAGTAAATATCATTTAAACGTAGAAAAACCAGAAAATACGATAAAAGTTGGAGCGATATAGAAAACGTTGACGTCAGACGTTTGTGGTCGGTGTTTTAGCTAAAATGGCGGATTGTTATATTTTGTATTTGTATTTTTTGCCAAAAATAAATAAAATCACAATTGTCAAGTGAAAATAAGTAATTGATCTATACAATTATGTCAAAGGTTTATTCTCAATGATGGTCGTCATGCCTATTGTTCAATTTTTGCGATGATTAGCTTATGATTTTTAACTAATTATTTTTTAAGAACTATACAAAATTCAATGTGGATTGTGTTACTTTCATCTAAATCTTTGTGATGTGTTCCTCCTAGCAATTATCATATAAAAAATTTGTTCCTTGAGATTGAATTTGTTGGTCAAAGGACATGGCATTGATCTTAGGAGAATTGCTTTTCCAAGGAATATACGAAAAATTTTTCATACTCATGAGAAACTATCATTTTTTCAAATCTAAATTTATCTTCAAAATCTGCATTTGTACATAAATACTTTATGTATCGAAATAAAATAATCTGTTTTAACGGAAGACATCTTGTGGTTGCAGTGCCCAATGTCCACCTATCGGTTTTATAAGAACTAATAGAAGCTAACTGTAATTTAAAAAAAACTGTAATTTATGGCGTTGACTGGTGTATACCTACCTAAGATTACGGAGACGGTATATTTCGTCCCATTTTTCAGAATCTCGTTTAGTGAACGAGTAAACAGTTACAGTTTTAACGTGAATCTGTTGTTAAGTATTATTTGATCTGCAGTTTTATCCATTGTGCATTTTTCATTGTTTGGTCTGTTGCATTTTTGATAGCAATGTGTAGTTTTTGTTCTGCTTGCTGTTGTGACTATTTTATTATTTGATTGCTCTTATTCAATGTTTACTGTTTAGTATTTTTGTATATATATATCAATCTAGAGCAGCTCAAGGACACTAAGTACTAGCTTTGTATTTTTCATGAAGTACTAAGCAAAAGGTGATGCACACTAATCTTGTACTCATAATTTTTTCTGTAATATCCTGTATTATGGAAATAATCAGCAATTTGTGACAAAATGAAACACTTATACAGGTCGAGAATATAAACATTGGAAAGAGAAGGAATGTGACTTCGTTTACACGAAAAAGATTTTTCAAAGGTCAAAAAAAAAAGAATAAATAGTCCTTGAGCCCTGGACGAGTTCCTAAAAAAAGAGAAAAAATGTACTGTTGCCGTAAGCTTAGGCACAGCTATCCAAGCACTAGGTTTTCTTTTAAAATTATAGTAAGCTTCTCTTAGTTCCTATGTAAACCTAGAGGGGGACAACCACAAGATGTCGTTCGGATAACAATATTTTTATTGTTATTCATTGAATGTAAATAATTTACAATAGAAGGTATGAAGCCGAGAATTTTCAAAAATAAATGGAAGTTAATTTTTGTTATAACTTTGTTTTAATATCAACAAAAAAATTGTAAAATTCAACATTTAAAAAATTATTACCAGAATATTTTTACTTCATAGGAGTTCTACCTTACAAAAAGCATGTCTATATATCTCTATAGCTGTTATATGAACGTGAATTCAACTATAGATTGTCAAAAATTTACTTAAGAACCAAAAACCGAGCTTCAAAGTGCTCAAAAAAATCAACCGTTGAGATAAATGATCAGTCCTTCAATTCCAAAAACAATTTCCATTTGATCCAACCAGCTGCAATGGACCAAAAGGTCCTTGATCATTTTCTCTTCAACAATTGCTGAATCTCCTCCAACGTTTTACCTTTAGTTTCTGGTAT
>CAJUYG010006235.1:0-12482 GCA_910591675.1 Galerucella calmariensis
TTCCTTCAAGGCACTTTTTGGTGTCGAATAATGGGTATTCAAACCGGAACCTCAAAGCACATATTTGAATAAAATTAATAAATATAAAAAATAATCAGTAATGACATACCCATATTAAAATCATGATGAACTTGCTTAGGGGTGAGGCGGGGGGTAGAACTATTGTCTGTTTGACTTGGTGTGTTCGGAACATTTAACTCATCTACCATTTCAGCCATGTCGTTGGTCCAAATTGGTGGTGTAGGTATTTAATATTTTTCAATTGCTTCTTTTTTTATGTAGGTTCTAAAGGTTCTTCATCGTCAGATTCAGAAGAAGATATAATTTTATTTTTTCTACGTCTTTTATTACCCACTTCTGTATCTGTATCAAGGTCACTAGTAGTTTCAGCCATAGAAGCTTTTTTATGGCAAGTAAATAATAAAAAACAAAACATCAAGCGTTAAGATCAATAATAAGGTAAACAAATCCATTAGTTAAAGTTTGGAAAGGTAAGATAGTCGAGGCTAGCATAAAAAACTGAAATTTGCTAGCTCTCGAGAAGGAAAAGTGAAAAGATACCCTTCAAGTAATAAATCATTTCCAGTAATAGGATTAGAAATGTTGAGTAATTTGATATTGAATTATTTTGTTACTATTAAAATAGAATATTTCTTCAATTTCATTGCATATCTTACTTACCATATGTTGCATTTCTAAAACTTCTTATTTTATGTGATGGCCAACAAGTATTAAATTCACAGTTTTTGATAAAACTGTTTAATTTGTCCACTGTAACAGGTGGCCACAAACAATCATCTCCATTTATTCATTTGGTAGGAACTGCTTCCACAGTTTCATTAGAAGTGAAAGTTACAACTGTCCAAGTTTTATTTGGCGAACACATTATTTCCTGACCAACAAAAATATTAATAGGATTCAAATTGTTTGAAATAAATTTGATAAATGGAAGCCACTATATATTTTAAGCCACCAATATTTAGTTAGTTCAGTTTAATTTTTTTTATATTCTGAATACAACTGATGCATTGAATGTTCTTTTTTTATTATCAAGAGTAAAACAACAAATTGTGAGTACTTATATATTTTTGAAATATTAATAGTCATAAGTATAGGTATAAGAATATTGTAGGTAACACAAGTTAACATTTTGATATACAAATTAATTACTAAATAAACAAATATTCTCCACCATTAGTAAGTGGGTTATTTACAAAACTGACAAACCTCTAAATTTAAATGTTTTCAAAAAGTAGGCAGTTTATAAAACTGGAAAGTCCAATTTTTGTACTTTTTGCCAATCCAATTTTTTTTTCAATGTATATACAATAAGCCATTAGAAAGAAAATATAATTCTTCAAGAAACTTTTTGAAAACTCTGCCCGGATACTTATAAACTACTTTTGGTTCATTAAAATGAGAATTATATGCTTATTATATTTTGTTAGTATGTGTTAATGGAAATACAACAAATTTATTACTGATTACTTAATCTGATACATTTACAGGCAATCTGTGATAAATTCCAATATTGAAGCTCAATGTTCTGTCTACTTGCTAAAAAGATACCTAATTTTGATGATTCACAAGGTGTAACGTGAAAGTTTTCTATACAAGAAAATGTTTGACCAATTATTTTAATTACCTCATTATAAATTATAATATTTTTGACAATTACTAACGTTCTATCATTAAGCATACAACAATTATAAGCTTCACCTATTGATAATAAATAATTATCATCAACATAAATCTTCTGAAATTGTTTTATTTTTACTGATATATTAGCAAAAGTTCCAAGAAGTGGTCCTCGAGAGTGTTCTGACTCAAGAATAGAAAACATTTTTTTGTCTCCATCATATATTAATGATTTTTTTCGTTTACTTATTCTATTGACTATTTGTTGAAGAGGTTGGTTACCTTTGCGAACAAGTTTTTTCAAAAAATGCACTGAAATTTTCAATGCTACCAAACTTTTTCACATCAATTGGGATGTGGAGTAAATTGTGTACATTATGAGACACATTTGCCTCCCCATAAAGTAAAGGAAATGTCTTCACAAAATGATATAATAGCTGTTTGGCATAGTTTACATTTTGGTCTTTTGAAAGCAAAATTACTGAAACAGAGAGTCGAAAAATTGTCATAGATTTCCTTTGAAATATTTTGATCAAGCAATAATAATGGATCTGTATAAAATGAAAATAACCTAAACTCGGTTGCTTTCCATCTTTCAACTTCAGAGAAAGACATCGGTTTTCATGAAAATTAAGCTGGTATTTTGAAACGTTAACTTTGTTAGTTAACATTTCAGATAATAAAAATGTGCAATAATGACTTTAGAATTTTGATTTTTGGTGGAATAGTCTATATATATTACCTGAAAATAGTTCATTCAAATATTTAATAAATTATTTAACTTTTGTGATTTGTGGTGGAATAAACCAGAAGACCAAAAATCAATATTCAAGAGATATTTTACCGCGAAATTTAAAATTTCAAATGGCCTTTAAATACGGATGAGAAAGGTACCGGCAGGTCTTCTCTCATCGTCTGTTGTCGTAGCAAGTTGGAACTGTGCAGTAGTCCAAGTAATAAATTTAACAATTTTCACAAAATCGTATAAGCAGCCGTAACTTTTGAAGTTCCCATCTGGATTACTGGTATGATATTTTACTTGTTACCTTTATATTTCAAAAATTTCACAGTTAAATATTAATTTTCAATGAGTATTTTTTTTTGTACTAAATGGATACCCATTTTGGAAGCCACATGGTTATACCTTTCCTCTCCTATCTGGCTAAGTTTTATAAAAGATATTTTTAGTTTATTATTATTGCTCCTTATTTTTATTAAATTCAAATCATATATTTGTCAAGGATGAATCCTTAGGTTCAATTTTTACATTGTAACTATTGAGCTGGACAGATATCCTCATGTAAAAATTTTTTTTTGTTATTTTTTGTACTTATACCGAAATAATTATTGTAGTACAGTTCCCTGGACATAGTTCCCTGGACAAAGTTCTTTGGACACAAGTTCCTGGAACACAGTAATGGATAAACTATATTAAATTCCTGACAAACAGTTTTTGGATACAAATTTTTTTTGAGACATCAAGTACTTGAAATACAACATCCCGAAGCTATAGTTTCCTGATAGCCTACCTGATAAAAGTTTTTTTTTAACATGGAGTAACCTGGATACAGTCCATAGAAGTATACCAACAGCTCAAGTTCAATTTCATCTTCATCATCATATGTTTTTTTTTTGTGCTAAGTATTTTTTTAATATCTTTTCAAATATTGTGTACTAACCCATTTTTTTCTTGTAATTTCGAAATCGTAATTATATACATTTTTTTCACGTAGTGGTTTTATTTATTATACAGAAACTAAGTTCTTTCTTTTTTTAAACAGATTAAAAGTTAGCTGACCTTTAGATTTGATTTTCTTTCTAATTTTCTCTCAGGAAAGAAAATTAGTGGCGCCCTAAAATTGCTTTCTCTTTTCTTTCTAGTTTTGCTAAAAAAATTAACTTTTTCTTTACATCAATAAGGTAACAAAGCCCTGTGAACTGGCTTAGTTTACCTCCAAATCTATTGGTTAGTTAGGCAAGAACCTGCATTATTCATCATCATTCTTTTTACGTCATTGGACTTTTTATTGTTTCATTAACGTCAATCAACAACATATTTGGTTTCAATTTGTTTTTTAAATTCTAGATATTTTTCGGACATCATTTATTTGTTGAGAAGGAAAACGATAGGTAAGTTTTCCTGAAATCCATAAATTTAAAAGTTTTTTCATAACACCTAAAAAAATTAAATGCATATAATCTAGTGGAAATGAGTTGATCATATCCAACCCTGGAGTATTCTCTAAGATGGAGGTCTCATTGTGGTGGTTTTTCTGTTTCTTTGTGCGAAACGTATGGTCTGTTCTCAAGCAAAACCTATCTAATGCTGGAAAGCAAGTTCTTTGAGCTATATATAATATCACATTCAGAACAGGAATTGTATATCCAGTATGACCCACAGTGCATTTAATAAATTGTTTCGCAGGAACATCACATAGGAAGCAAACAATGTTCACACTATATCTAATTTTGTTGTACCCAAAATCATTAGTAATTAATTCAATAGCCTCGTTCACAAAATCTGCCATAAATTCATTTGCGCTAATAGGCTTTTGATTTCCTTGATAAACTCCACAAATATCAACAACATTTTTATTTTTCATAAGGTTAACCATAATGGGCCAGACCTGGTCTCTAGAACCTTTTGAGATAGGTAGACTATCAACATTTACACAAATTTCTAAATGAACACTTCTCTTATGCAACACATTTTTTTCTAATTCAGCAATTAGATTTTCGAGACACTGAGCTAATCCAAAATGATAATAAATCCCTGGCTCTATTATCTTAATCTGTGAACCAGTGTTTCGAGGTGTTTTTAAAAGGGTTCTTGCATCCCTGGGTACCTCAAGATTACTTTTTTGCAAAATATCCAATAGATTTGACAAGGCGCAATGGTTTATATTATGCTTGACAGCCCAGTATGTCCCAGGTAAATACTGTATTATTAGGGAAAGTGCGGAGACCTTGAAGATATAAAATGCCATTTAATGTTTGATTGTGAAAAGTAATGTTACATTTTTGAACAATCGAGGAGATTTTGGAGGGCTTCAAGTGTACGCACCAACAAAATTTTGGGTATTATCTGATATGATATCTGTACAAATACCCCTTCGAGAGAAAGATATTTTTTTTTAATTAACTTGAAAAGCCGTCGCTAATTAGATTGTGTATGAGTTCGAGATGAACCGCCTTCATGGCAAGATATACAAACATACAAATAAAACCTTTAATCATTTTCGTTGTACGAGTTTTACCATCTTTTAGGTCAAATGGACCAGCGTAATCAAGCGCAACTGATAAAAATGGCCTAGCAGGAGTAACTCGTATTTTTGGTAAATTGCCCATTTTAGGCTCGACAGTGTTTGGATTTGCTTTAAAGCACGTGACGCATTTTTGTATGCAAGACTTCACGCATTGGCGCCCATTGATTGGCCAGTATTTTTGGTTCACTTGGGAGAGTGTAGTTTGAATGCCAGCATGTAGCGTTTGTATGTGTTCATGATGGATGACAAGTTGAATAAATGCGTGTTTCTTGGGGAGAACAAAGAGATGTTTTGCATTATATGGGAGATCGGAATTAGCTAGCCTACCTCCTACTACCATTGCGCGTTTTTCATCAAGAAATGGGTCTAACAGTTTCAACTTACTCTTTAAATAAACGCATTTATTAATTTTTAAATTTTGCTGCTCATCTTCGAAAGATTCTAGATGTGCTAATTTGCTTAACTTCATAGTAACGATTTGTGTCTATTCGAGATGCAGATTTCCAGTAATTTTTTGTTTTGAATGATTAGCCCTTATATTGTTCATGAATCTCAAGCAATAAGTGAATACATTAATGAGCCCAGTCAATAAAGAAAATTCATTAAGTATATATAATTTTAGATTTACAGTGGTTGCAAGTGATATAGTTTTTGACTCGAGAATACCTGCCGTTGATTTCCGAAAATGATTTTGCAGAGGCCATTGATCATGATAAATATTAAGAAAGGGAGGGCCATGCCACCACAGTTTGCAATGAGATGAGTCTGCCAACTTAGCACCGCGTGATATAATATTAGGCGGATTGATTTCCGAAGCAATGGGATTTGCTTTTGACAAACGCTGAATTCCTGAGACTCGAATAGCAACGAATATTTTCCAATTCCGAGGCTCCGCATTCATCCAAGATAGTACGATTGTAGAATCTGACCATAAAAATATCTGATCAATATTTATAGTGAGAGCAGACCTTTAGATAGTAACTTAACGAGTAGAAGAGCACTACAAAGTTCCGATCGAGGAATTGAAAGTGCTTTTAATGGAGCAACACGTGACAGCACATAACAAATGAGTTTTAATATGATTATTGATATCTATGGAACGCAAGTAAAGCCGCGGTCAGACTAGGCTGTTTAGCAGCCGCTACTAACCAGCTGCTGGCAATATCGCCAGCAGCCAGCTGGATCTTGAGGGTTCACATTATAAAACCTACTAGCCGCTAGTACAGTTGCTGCTGATGACCTGAAAGCATTGTGTTGTGTATTTTATGTGTGTTCACCATGTCATCTATTGGTGTGAGTCGTGAAGTTTTGAGACGTGTGTTAAATATTGGAATTAAAGAGTTGTGTGAACAGATGTTGAAACGGAAGAAAAGGCGATGGTGGGTTAGATCCTGGATATTAAGAAGAAACGACCTGGGAGCATCAGCAAGACTTTTTAAGGAACTAGAATTAGAAGACCCATCACCTTATGCAAACATTTTAAGAATGTCAGTTCCTAAATTTATAGAGTTATTAGAGTTAGTTACTCCGCTTATCCAGAAAGAAGACACCAAATTCCGTCAGGCTATTTAAAGTAAAACAAAACTGGAAATAACTTTACGTTATCTAGCAACTGGAGACAGTTACAAGTCTTTAGCCTACCTATTTAGAGTTCCTCATAACACAATTTCAGTGTTCGTTCCAGAAGTGTTGAGCGCCATTTATGAGGTTTTACAGCAGTTCATCAAGGTACAGTACATTGTTTACCCCTATTTGTATGTTTAGTAGGCCTATCAAATAGTAAATAATTGTTTTTTCTTGCTGGAAAACCAGCAAGGGATTTTTTCCTAAAAGGAAAGTACGCCTAGTACAAAAATTATGAACACATTTTACTTTAAACAATATTGTAGTTTATTAATCATCTTCACTTTGTCTATAACAGATTAGCATTTTTCTTCAATGTAAGACAAACTGGAAATATTTTAATATATAGTCAATCAGGAATAACACTTTTATTAAAATATTACTTATATAAAAAAGTACTTATGAAAGAAACCTAAAAAGCTCTTTAATAATTAATTAAATTGGCATGGCTGTTCCCCGCATCACACATTCCAACCATAGCTCGGGATAAAATGTCCAAACCTCCAGTATCATCGTCGTAGATTGCACGTGGTGTTTTGTCAGAGCTGTTTTGACTGTATGGTGACAACTGAGGGGTCGAACGAGAGCTGCCGCTGTATGGTGACAATTGAGGGGTTGAACGAGAGCTGCCGCTGTATGGTGACTGCGAACGCTGCATGGAACACTGTTCTTGGTCAGCATCAAAACAGTGTAAGCGTTCTGTTGTGATGAGGTGATTAATTTGACTTTGTAAGGTGATGAAATTTCTTAGTGGCATCTCCCTTAATTGGCTAGCAATATACTTTCCATATTTGTCAGATTGGTCTTCATTATCAACAGCTATTTTAGCTATATCTTGCAACTTCTCCACTGACTTTTCAAACCGCGTTTGAGGTTTCTTACTACCAGAAGTAGTTTTCATCAGCTTCAAGTGACGAGATGGAGGTAGCATTTTTCCAGGAGATCGTTTTGCTGCTTCATTACCTGATTCAGGAGGCGTTGAATTCTTCTTTCTTTCTGAAGGGCTTGGAGTTGTAGTCCTGACCTCTGAGTTTGCTGGCGTTTCGACTGACAGAACGTCTGCGGTTTCCTCAAATGGAGAATCAAAGTCCTCATTTTGCAATGCCCTCTCCATAACGTTGTCCTAAAAAATACAAAATTTACATCAAATTTACAAAAAATTACTTAGGTAACACCCTGTATATTTAAGAGAATTACAAATGTTACTTTTCTACGTTCTATTTCAGGTACCGGATAGAGTAGCTGAATGGAAACAGATTCAAAAGTCGTTTGAATGTAAGTGGAACTTTCCTGACTGCTGTGGGGCACTGGACGGAAAACATATCAGAATTCAACGACCACCAAACAGCACTTCTTTATTTTATAACTACAAGGGGACATATAGCATAGTTTTATTTGCCATGGTCGATGCAGAATACTGCTTCAGATATATTGACGTTGGATGTGATGGCAGATCTAATGATAGTACCATTTACAACAATTCCACTTCGAAAATTGCTCTTGAGAGAAATCTTTTAAACTGGCCTATAGGAGGACTTTGCGTTGCCGATGATGCATTTGGTCTCACGTCTTATATGTTGAAACCATATTCACATAGAGGTGGAAGAGAGAATTTTCAATTATAGATTATCTCGAGCTAGGCGTGTCGCTGAAAACGCCTTTGGTATCTTGGCCAGCCGTTTTCGCATATTCAGCAGACCTATTCCGTTAAACGTAGATACAGTGGAAATTCTTGTAAAAGCAAGTTGTGCACTGCACAACTGGTTAAGAATGACATCTTCTCAGACGTATATGACCCCGGGATCAGTTGATGAAGAGGACCTGATGACAGGACTTATTAACCTAGGTGAATGGCGCAAGGACCCAAACACTATGTCTCCATTAGACAGACTGTATGCATCCAACAATTACAAACAAGATGGAAATGAGCTACGACAGTGGTTTACGCAGCAGTTTTCAACTACCTTGGCTGTTCCTTGGCAAATGAAATCCATCGGACATGAATGTGATGAAAGCGACTTATTCGCCCAAGAACTATCTGATAGATACACGTAGAAATGTTTTTTTTTACGAAAATTGACAGTATTTGTTCAGTATGTAAAATTATTTTACCAAATAAACTTTAAGGTTCAGAAAAAATATTTTTCTAAAAGTAATGGTTTCTCTACCTTTTAAACTTCACAATAAACAATAAGATGATCTACGGTAGTGCTATACTTTTAAACTTACCAGATTCGATGATGAGTCACGACCAACAATAGTACTGCTCCAAAACATTTCTGCTGCCGAGAACCACACCAGTCTAGGTTTGTACACGTCCTCTGCTCCCGCACCACTCTTCTTTGACTTTTTTATTTTATAAACTTCATTTCGATACGTATCACGTAAACTTTTTATTTTTTTCTTCAATGTGGCTAATTCTGCTTTAAGTCCTTGTTCTTCAAGTTTTTCTAGCAACTCCTTATAAGCTGAGTCTTTTGCATTTCTGTTGATGTAGTCTGCAGTCGAAGCGTCCCACAGGCAAGGATAATTTTGAAATATATCTAGGAATGTAATTATGTCTTTACCTGACCACTTGTTGCTGTCAACCATATTCACTGCTAATCGCAAAAATAAATAGAAAATACAGTTTTAACGAAACCAACACTGCAAAACAAACTAGACACGTGTTCATTCACCAGCCGCTTGTTAGCGACTAGAGGGTTCACATTGGCTGGTTGGCGCCAGCAAGGATATCACGTGACTGTCAGCGGAGGGTAGGCAGCGCTCAAAGTTGAACATGTTCGACTTCTGATTGTGGCTAGCAAACACTAACGCTGGCATTCACCGGCCGCTGGTTCTGGGTCAGACTAAGCTGCTTGCTGGCAATATTGCCAGCAGCTGGTTAGTAGCGGCTGACCGCGGCTTTAATGCAACATGCGTATGCTACTTCGCTTACTGTGATATTGAAGTATACCTTTGTACAGAAATGACCGAATTAAGTCAGATTTTTTTTCTGTATTATAAAAATTGGTAACACAATAAGCATCTGCACAATTTTATCCTTCAATAGGGAACTTGGGGGGAATTGAATCGAATTTATCAGTTTATGATAGGTATATTTCAATTGAAATAGAATTTTTAGAATTGATGGAAAACCAACGTTCCTTTAAAGGACGTACCAATACTGTAAGTGAGTTGCGCCTAATAACAGTTCATCTTATTTTTTTAAACTATCGTCACTGGATAAGTGAGGATATCCATTGGATGTACATTATACAACTACAAAATGGATGTCCAGTGTATGTAAAAATCTTAATGTCCATTATACATTTTCTAGATGGATATCCAATGGACGTCCATGAACATCCGGATGCCTGATGGATACGAATTGTACATCCAATGGATGTATGTGTGTTATCTCGGTGCTTGACCGCAAACGCGCTATCCGATTTTCCGCTACTGCCACTGACATCACTCTGCATATAGTAGTAGAGTAGTTTTTTGATAGAATCACTAGTGAGGGCGATTCCCGGATGTTGAATCGCCATAATAATAGGAGCATATTTTTCTGGCAAACGGTAAAAGTAGCGACCCCACCCAATTATCATCAATTGAAAAACCCGTTTGTCTTAATTCAATCACTTGAGTCACTTATGAACGCATGGAATCACAATTGTCTAGTCTTAGATATTAACGCTCGCAACAGATAAATTTTTCTCGTAAATCCCGAATCGTTACATCGACCAAAGTTTATCCCATAACTCTTTGGTCGTCTTTGCTTCTATTACGTGAACAAATAATGAGGCGTCTAGCGTTAACACTAACTTGGCTTTGGCAATTTTGTTCGTATTTGTTTATGAGTCATCAATACATTCCGATAACCTTTCCAAGACTAGAATTTTCGACAGCGAATGACCAGTCATCATAATTTTCTCTGTCTAAGAGTTTCGGCACACTGGACATTATAATTAATAGCCATTCCAATAATTATTCAACTTCACCAACACAATAATTTACTCGAAAAACTTTTTCTTTACTACTTTTTAATGGGTCTATAACCTGTTATTATGAACAGAGACAACATGAACAAAGAAGTTCACATGCTTAATTAAAAAAATACTGCTTGTTTGGAATTTCATCCAAGCTACAACAGATGACGCACAATGTATTAAATGTTATTTTGATAATAAGAACAATATGCATGTCTATCTGTCAAGAAAGTTACCTATGCTATAGCAAGACTTTCGAAACATTATATAAAAATGCCCGTCAGCTTGGAACACAGGCAATATACAGTGCTATTCAAAATTCCCCTCCCCCCCTCGTATCTTTTGATCGGCTACACTACATCAATAAAATTTGGAGGGTCGAAATAAAGTGTTGTAAACTTCCCTACAAATGGTAACAGGTGACGTGAAAGTAATAGATGACGTCACAGTGCCACTCTGGCGAATAATTTTAAATAGGACCTTATGGCAAGTGATATCTTGTTTGAAAGGTATTGACATTGGCTACATAGCCATTTTAATTTTGTTTGGGTTTAAACTAATTTTGACGGATAAATTAAATAAATACCAAAATTATTATTTCCCATTTAATTATTGAAGATTTTTCAGTCCGCCTCTGGTTAGTTGTAAAATTGACGTTTTTAATTTAATAGTATTTGTGGTTTACAAAGTTTTTCTAAATAGCTTGAATACTTATTTTATTATTGTTTAACGAGACGTTTAAGAGTTTACATAGGCAAAATGGTACGTACTCAAGCCGATAAAGTAGCAGCTATCTTAATAATTGGTGAATCTAGGAAGAATTTCCATAAAGCGGAACGTTTATTTAATGAGAGATACCCAGATCGCCCTATCTCGAGAACTTATTTGAGGGAGCTTCTTCACAAGTTTGAAGCAACAGGTGGTGCTCAAGATGCCAAACGATCTGGTCGACATTTAGTGATGATAAAAAATTGATATAGTTGCTGAAATGGTAGTAAACCCTACTTCCTCTTGAACTAAAGTTGCGTCTATCTGTGAAGTAAGTAAAAGTACAGTACAGAGAGTGTTGGCTAAAAATAAATTTCATCCATACAAGTTGAAAATGGTGCACCACCTTTCGGATGACGACCCCGACAGAAAACTCGAATTCTGTGAATGTATGACAAATAAAATTAGTCAAAACCCAAATTACACAAAAACAATTCGTTTTTGTAAGGAAAGTACTTTTTGCCTCAATGGAAATGTGAATACACAAAATGTAAGGTATTGGGGTGACACAAATCCTCACACCTTTCGTGAACAACATACCCAATTTCCACAAAAAGTCAATGTTTGGGCAGGTATTTTGGTAAACCACATAGTTGGTCCTGTCTTCCTAAATTCAAATTTAAGCGGTGAGGTGTATCTGGAGATGTTACAAAATGCAATTGAGCAGTTAATTCTAAAAAAAACACAGGAACTAAAACATAGACAAAAAATGTAAAAACAACAAAAAATAGTTGAATATACAGTAAAATATGGAATCAAACAAAACAAAAAAAAACATAAAATGCCTCAACATATTAAACATTTTTTTTAAAGGAATACATTTTCACATTATGTAGTTTCAGTTATTGTTGTCAGTTATTTGATAACGCAGCACATCATTTCCCATAGCCTGTACACTACTTCTAAATACACATATGCCACTTAGAGACTTTTCTGCTAATCTGTTCCTTTTCTTTGTTTTTGTGTCAGTGACAACTGAAAATATGCGTTCTGCCTCGGCGTTTGAATGAGGTAACGTGAAAACTATGTTAGCAAGTTGCAACAAATTAGGAAATGCTAAAGTATCATCAAAACGTTTCTTTGAACATATTTCTAACCACATTTCATCCACTTCCAAAGACTTTAATCTGGTCACCTCTTCATTACTAAACAAATCTCTTAAACTCATTTATGCAATTTCTAGCTCAGTTTTGTCAACATTAATAATTGTACCAAA
>CAJUYG010006236.1:0-12481 GCA_910591675.1 Galerucella calmariensis
TTTTTGAAGCCTAATGAAAAATAGGCCGTATCTCGATAAAAACTGATAATTGTAAAATGTGCCAGGGGGCAAAAAAGTTTCAAAAATAATGTGTTTGAATAATAATAAGCATTGAATTGTAACGTACACAAAGATTTTGGGGGGTTCAGAGGATCTCAACTCCCATAAATTTTTAACAGGGTGCAACAATTTCTCAATTTTTTTTAAGATGATGCTCTCATCTAAAGAAAGCCACTTGTCAACTTTCATTATAATATGTCGAACAACTGTCGAGATATTTGAAAAAATCTATTTTCATTTGGTAACTCCGAAGGGTTATAACTTTTTTCGCATGCACATTTGTACTAGGGTAACTTGGGTTGGATCGAGTTATTTTTAGCCCCAGACTATGTGGTATAATTTATGACCTGCCTTTTTGTTACACCCTGTATATGATGAAATAAACTCGTTTGAGAAAGCTACTGTGTTCGCGAAACGCGTCACAACTTTCAGTTTAATAAAATGTCAATTTGAACAAATGAAGTTGTTTTATTTCATCATTCCATTTATTATTGTTACGTCTAATCTGTACCGGTCAATATGGAAAGGTCCATGAATAAAAGGAAGAGGAACAACATCTGGAATTATCTAAAAATGTCATAGGAAAATTTAAAAGTGTCGAGAACATATATTATGGAGACTAGATAAGGAGAACGAATTCATACGGGGGAATTGACAAAATCTGTCCTCAAAATCGTCCATCTAAGCAGTTTTTTCACCGTGGCGTCGTGCACTGCAACATTCCTTATGACAAACACTCAAAGTGAGAACTTGAAATATTTAAATTGTGGAAAATTGAAAATGGACAGGGTTGAAAATTATCGTAATAGTGGTTGGTAGTGCAGATTATTTAAAACGAATACGTGAATTTTATTCAATTTAAGAAAACCAGAGTTCGTTCGACTACGAAAAGTAATAAAAAATAAATTAGGAAAGAATATTAGTGAAAAAATATACCTTACCTGCGAGAAGTCTAGAAAAAGCACAATTTCACCTCGAGCTAATATCATGTGCCTATTGATTAAACGTGCCCATTGAACGGATTGAACCATTTTACTAATATTAGTTTTTGTAGCTCATGAATCACTGTTACTTTTGAGATTATTATGACCGATCAAACGGATTTCTTATCTACAAAATTTCATTTCTATTTCCTAACCTCACTCACCTGACACGTGAACCGTGTTATTGTTCTGCCGTCAGGTGTTATGGCAATGGTTTTAAACTGGCGCCCTCTGCCTTGACCAAAAGAGTTCGATCTCGTTATATAATATCCATGACATATATTATTGATTTATTATAAAGGGGGACAGTTGGGATTAGATTCAGTTTTTGAATTTCATACCCGATTCTACCGCTGACTTTGAAATAGTCGAGAAATAAGGTAATACTAGTTGATTGTGGTATCCCTAACAAAATTAGCATTTTATCATCGATTAACTACACAATGCTGCTTACTAGCTTTGGGATTTGAAGAGAAATCTCTGAAATCTCTAATATTAGAAGGAGGTTACAATTGTTTTTTTTAATAATAAGCTACACCACGGACTATTTTTTTTTTCGGGCCGAGATGGGAAACTCATGTTCGACTGTGTCCTCAAACAGTACCCAGACAGTGTTGGACTCATCCCCACGGAGATGCCTTCCAACCAAACCCACCTCAAACTCGCCGTTACTCCCGCCTTTGAATCACTACCCTAGCATACGTCAAGATGGGCGGCGGTCCCTCACACACTCTCCATCATCTTCTTCTTTCTATCACTCCTAACACTCTCATGCCATAGCGAGTCCTTCTCTTCCCCTAATCATGCTCTCTACTAGGCCACTTATCTCCATCCATCCCTCCTCGCCCCTCAACATAATCTCCACCATATTTTCCCAATACACCGCTTCTTCCAGTTTATTTTCTAACTTCTTCAAGACTTCCTCATTCTTCCAGCATCTAAACACATGTCCCACATCATCCTCCACTTCACATCTCTCGCACACTCCAGTTTCTCTTTTCCCAATCTTGTGGAGGTAACCTACTCTCGACCCATGCCCGGTCCACCCAATTTCTCCTGCTCCCAATCGCTCCTTTTAGCGCGCCCTCATACTCATCCCACCTTCTCTCCGTTTCCGTATCCATCCATTCCTGTACTACCTCTCTGCTCGCACCCCTCCAGCGTTTCTGTCTGGCTCTAGCCATCAAGTCCAATGGATAGGACCGTGACAGCACTGCTGCTGCCAGTCCACCCACTGTCCTGTACGCCTGCACCACCCTCAGAAGTATTCCTCTCTGCACCCTCAGGAGTGGTCTAGTCCTCGCTTTCACTCCTGCTTTCTCCCCTACACTTCCGCGCCATACAGCATACTCTGCTCTACCGTCCTACCAATTATCCTCCTCTTCCATTCTCCCGGTCCTTTCACATTACCCATCAATCCTCCCAGCCACGCTGCCCTTACTTTTGCCTTCTGTGCAGCCTTCAACATATGGGTTTTGAAGGATAATTGGCTATCCAACCACTCCCACAGATACTTCACCGCTCCCTCCATCCGAATTTTCTTTCCCTTCACCATCACTCCCACCTCCCTTGCATTGCTCCGCCCCTTCACCAGTAGCCCCACCGTCTTATCCTCAGCCACTTCCAGTCCACACCGCTCTATCTTCTCCACAATCTTCCTACACATCCTCTCCGCCTTTCTTTCTATCTCCACCTCTTCCTTTGCCGTACACCACGGACTAGGGAGTATCCAAACTATTATTAAATTTGACCATTTGTAAACGTTCTAATAAATGCAACATTCTATTGTGAGATACGTTTTTTTTAATAATTTCACACTATCTTAACTCATTGAATGATCACAATCTTAAACATGTTCAGCAACATTGGATCTATCTGTACCCCCATATTTTAAATAAGCTTCTTGAACTTGCACAGAGCTCTTAGCCTGCCTGAATATTCCTTCTAGATCAATACTTTCACTTAGAGGTTTTTTCTAAATTTAGATTCAACCCATAAAACAATGTCAGAAAAGGATCTTTTGTTTTATTGATACTTTTTTCTGCACGAAGGAAAAAAATTCATAAAATACACCCGGCAAATAACAAATGTTGTCTATTTCTTCAATCTCGTGGTTACCCGTTTCTTTCTCTATTTCCTGAAATGAGAATAAGCCGAGCGAATGGATCCATAATAATTTTAAAAATGATTTTTCTTTTCCATCGTCGAGAGAAAATGGCAAGACCCTAAAAGATTTCATGAGTTATAGCTCATATGTGGAAGTTTTCTTGGTGAATAATGGATACAGGTACATTTTGGGATTTTTTTTAAATGGCACTACATACAGGAGGTAGATATAAACGAAAAATTAATAAGACACAATTAGTAATTTATGCCACAAGTGGTGCTTTTTCAAAATATGGAAAAGTTGTCAAAAATTCCATGAAGAAAATACTTCATGGTAATATTTTGTCTACAGCACTATACGTATAAAAAAATCGAAATGAAATATTTCAATTGTTTAAAGTTTTTCAGTAAATTACAACTAATGAACGCATGATGATTGAATTGGAAAATGTACACAATAATATACTATTTCATGTTTTTCCGTTTTATTTCGCAATGTGAATATTGGAAACGCAGTTGTTTGGTTCACTAATGTGAATTTTTCATCCAGTCATGTTTGCTTCATTAAATTCATGAATTATAAATATTTGGAACAGTCAAATTCGGCTTTGTATGAGTTTCATTAATGATGTTGAGGGTAGGTTGGAAAAACTGCTAAAATTCGTGAAGCACAACTTATTTTTACATTGAGAGAACTGTTTACATACCCGTCGGCAACAGTAGTAGATTTTCATCCCCCTTGCTGCTTTAATTGAAGAATGTTTCCAACCGAATCGGCCAGAAGCTATGACGAAACGTGTGACCTGAATATTCTTCTGGATGCGGTAAACTCACATATTGCGCAGTTTGCGATGATTTTTGAAGAAAAACTGTTTCTACCCACCTTTTGTTTTGTATAGGCAAAAAGCCTGTGATGTTGGAGAGTCAAGAATAAATAACCTTGAAGCTGACTGCTAACTCTAGCATACACTGAAAACCGTAATAAATACTTAGAGCTTTAATCTAATCATACTGAGAAAAATTATTTTAGCATGAGGTTATGTGGGTATTTCTTTATCAGTAATTTTTCCTGCATTTTTCGTTATCAATAATATACGTAGTCGTAGAATGAAAAATAATTCAACCTACAAGTGAACTATTATCTAATTTGTGTCTGTAAAGACCATAAGCAAGAGGCCTAAATGTGAACGCATCACATAATATATGACGACTGATTGAAAAAATGGCTTCCGCAGACTCGTTTTTCCCAAAGTTTCGCTTTTTGTATTCTTTGAAGATAGTAATTCACTTCCTCTTCTTAAACGCACAATATGTTCCCGTTTACTGTGTATGTATCCTTTGCGTGCAACTTATACTATATGTAAGTGGGTGATAGCAACTTATTTGCAATAGTGAGAATCATACTCCCGGCTGAACATTTTTTATGTTTAGGGGATGTTTGGTCATCACTATTTGTCTGACTGAAGAAATATGACTTTGTAAGAGTTGATAACATATTTAAAGACCTTAAAAGACACTTTACACATGAGTTAGGAACATTATTTTTTCTACGACCGTATATACTAAAAAGTATACCAACCAATTTTTCAAAAGTTATCATATTTCAACATACATATACAAAACTTTAACCAAAAACTATCATTATTTTTATAAATATTAATATTAGAAACACAATTTGTTGCATTCTGTAAATTACTTAAAATTGCCGGTCCAGTGGAGTTATTTGGTGTTAACTGGTTAGTAGATGACGTAGATGAGGATGGCATCGGTTGAATGTCACATACCTAAAGATGACGGCAACGGTTTTAAGTCATTTGTAGATGAAAGAATTTTTTCTGATATATTTTTCTTATATAAAAAAGGGGTGGTTTGGTAGTTGATTTATGACACCACTTTGAAGAATGTACAGAGTTATATCAAAAAATCTTCATTATTTTATATTTTCCAAAAAAATTAAAAATGCAACAAAAAGCTAGAAAAAATGTAGATTTTATTTGATGGACTATTTATTCACCTAGTGTAACAATAATTATAACTTCCGAAGTAAAAAACTATCTAATAAGGTTAAAATTTGCATAATTTTACTTTCCCGCACTAGTGCGGGAGAGTGACACTTTCAAAGCTAAAATGCGTGCGGGAAAGTGGGTTAAGACGCACGGTCGTAGAAAAAATATATTTCTTCACCGTAAAAAAGTACATTGTCTGGGTTAACGATATGTTTTTAATTCGTAAAAAATGTATCTTCACAGCAAATTTTTTTGTTGGAAACAAGTGTTCCTTCTTCAAGAAAACTATTAAATTTTACTAAAATTCAACATATTTATCATAACCCAACCATAATTTCCATAAACCTTATATTGCCTTATACTGAAAAATATATTTCCCTGAAAAACCGAATTATTTATGGTAATGTTTTTTGTTTATGGAAGTTACCTACATCATGCACTATTCAATACACTGAGCTTTTGAAATGTTTCTAAATATTTAGAAATATATTAAAAGCTCACGGTGTATTAAGCAGTATGGGTAACTTCCACACGGTTCTCTAAATAATTAGGTTACTTAGGAAAATATATTTTTCACAAATATTTGTCTAAGCCGTTTCCAGACTATGTCGAACAACAAAGTTGACTTTCGTTTTGTATGTGTGGACTAGTCGATCGAATTGGTCGATGCTTAGTCTGGATACGGATTAAAATTACAGTATATTTATGACAAACATGTTTAAATCTAATAAAAGTTAATGGTCTCTATTTATGCATGAAACTGTTTAGTAGGAAAGCAGGATAGGAATAAAAAACTTGCTGCTGAGTATTTTGATCTATTAAAAAGAAAACTATACATTTTTGAAATAGATACCATACATTTATGAAATGGAAACCATACGTTGTTAAAATTAAACATACCTATATGATCTTAAACATGACCAACAATGGTATCCACAAGATAGCCTTGTCTATCCTTAAGTGTGTTTCCCCCATATAGTAGTTTTTTGGAGTTATTGGAGTAGATCTGACAGGTTCAATTGAGAAATGTGTATGTTTGAGGTACACTTCGCTTGCTTGTTACTTCTACCTACTTGAATATAAATGTCAGTTTTTTAACAATTCATTAATTCTATTATTAAATTTATTTTTGTCCAGATCACTTTAACCACATACTTCAAAAAACAAAATAATTAGTAAATTGCAAAAACTGATCTAATTTCACATGTAGACTGACGCCAAACGTATACAGGTGGTGACCGTTACTGAATAATAGGGAAGGGTGGGGCGAGAATTCTTCGTTTCAATTGCCACATAATTTGTAGGCTAATGTGATTTCTCACTGGTGAAGAAATATGTGATTTATAGCAAATAAGTTTTTTTTTCTCGTAACAATAAATGTACAATTATACTGAAATACTTATTTTTTCGGTATAAAGTAGATGTTATTTGAGGCTAATAATATATGGGCTTATTTAAAAAATGTAAATTTCTGTCAAAAACTTCAAATGATTCACTATGAATATTTAATTTGTTGTTTTAAAGTAATGGAATATCATTGAAAATGTTAGGTTTTTTTCTGGGTAATGAAAACAATTTTTACCCATATAGCATTGTTATATTTTATAACAAAATATTATATTGTGCTTCGTAAACTTTCATAGTTTCTGAAGAACAAATGTATGAAGGTGTGCATAAAGGGGAACAAATTTTTTCACATTAAAGAAATTACACTCTAATAAATCATTTTTTTTATATCAAAATTCCCCAATATTTTCACGTTAATATGACTTTTCAATAATAAATAAGCAATGTTAGTTTAAAACAAAGCGGGGTCAAACAAATCAGTTTATTTGTCTATAAATAACCCTTCTCTCGGTGTAAAGCTTTGGAGAGCATGGAAAGTGTTTGACACTGATGGATACTACTTCAGAAAAATATTATACAAAACAAATAGGAGAATCAGACTCACAAATTTGAGTTGTCACTCTTATTTTTAGTTACTTACCTGCACAGGTTTCACAAGGCGAGCTCCACAAGCACGCAGGTATTCAAAGCACATGATGAGACGCTACTGAGAACCTGAGGTTTTATCCATGTTAAAATAAGTTATGTCAGACTGCTCTAGGATCTTGGACTACAGGAATATTGTTCTCGAATCGCCATCTCATAGAAGTGGCATATTCTTCAACATAATTTCCTTCGGATCCCTCTGGCAGCAAATTTAATGTAGCTACATTTTCCTTTTCTATATGATTTCTTCGGAAGTACATATTATTCCAAACTCACTATCCATATAGCTACTGAATTATGTGGAACAAACCAAATTATTGATAAAACTAACAATTCATATGCTGCCAAAATCAAATTTGTGGACGAATTAAAACAATCAACTGTATTGGGTTATGGAAAGCAAAAAACAAATTATAGCGCTTTTTTACTGTTTTCCATTCTCACAATTAAACAGCTGTGAGCGCTACAAACTGGATGGGACGTGGAAAAAATGAATTCCTTCACACTCTATTGGTTTTTGATAGTAATTTTCTACCAAACATCGATTGAGTTATATCGATGTTCTGCTACAGCCTCCCATTTTTGATGAAAACAACGAATTCTTAGATCTAACGAATCGTCTAATCTTTTAGAGAGTAAAAGAGGTGAATGCTGGGAGTCCCACGAGTGCGAACAGGGTGGGGTGAGAAGAATGCTTTTTCCAGCATTCCTGGCTGTACATCCGCTCAGAAGCGCTCTTAGAATTAATTCGAGAAATAATTTGAATCTCTTGGGAATAACAGGTACTTAAGCTAAATTACAATATACCGAGCAGAAACAATCAAAATTTCAATTTAGGTTTTTGGATCCCGTCATTATAGGATTGTTAGTAGAGCTAACACTTATTTTCAATATTCTTTTAATTATTTCAATTGTGAACAAATCTCCACATTAAATTTGGAAGGACGATTATTTATGACAAACGAGACTAATTCCAATTTGTCAATTTTTTAGACGGAATATCTTGGGAAAATTTCAGCGTATACTTTCAATTTTTCTCCTTCTCAGATCAAGCATTGTTCAGATCTTGAAATTGTTTCTTAGTTAGGAAGGAGCAACTAAAATGACATTAGAAATAGTTTACTCCCATCAACCCCATAAGCACCACCTGTTCAGGATATTTGCATCTATTAAAAAGTTTATCATTTTCCTCCTCTGTGTCATATCTTGGTCCATTCTCAATTCTTAAAACGTGTAAACGCCATGAATTAGAAATGGAAAAATCGTTGCATAGTCGCATGGTTCTACGCCATCATATTCGATTCCTTCATCTTTCATAGAGTTCGCTTCAACCAAGAAAGTCCAGCATCATGAAGTATGACTGGCACCAAGACTAAAACGTAAATCTTCCCAAGGTCCAGTTAATAATTTTCCCCCCAACATCTGAGTCAACGATAATCTCAATAGGCACCTTCTCAATATCAGCAACAGCTTTTTTATATATTTTCTTTTCGACTTGGAATTTAGCAATAACTTCCATCTCATCTTCTAGTATTCTCATTTTACTTTGAACTTTTAGAAGATCATAATGGTGTAATGTATGTATCGTCGATGGATACTTGGTAGATTATAGGTGTGGAAGGGCCTCTGAATAGGTGGTGTTGCTGGTCACTCGGTGGGTTATCTTACAGGAATAAAACAACCACCTGTAGCACTGGGACATGTTCTGTTTATTACTTTAACTTACTATTATACATCAAGGTACTTATTACTAACACTAATATTAATAGTAATGGTAATCATAATTATAATGAGAATCGATAATTAGAATGCCCCTTAAAACACTATCGTTAGCATATTTATACGATTCAAGTTCATCATAAGTAAATATAAATAATACTATTTATGTTTATTTCAAGCTCTGAACTTGACTTTGTACGTGCAACCTTCCTAATTCTCATTTATTATTATATATTATTATATAACGACTCAAGGGAATTTATGTCTTTTTAATTGAATATTATTAAAACTTATTGTTTTGACCAAAAGGCATCACACTTTTCCCTTTTACAAAAAGAATAAATTCCGTTGAACTTCCTTTCCCCCTAATGAAATGAATTTACAAATATCCTAAAAATAAATGATTATTAAATAATGTCATTAACCTACGGTTACCTATATTTATAAACAAATGTATGTCCATTGTCTTTAAAAATTGTTTACGATAACTTAGTTCCACCTCTTATGTAATCCTTTGTGTTTCCACAAAACGGATCCGGACCTGTGAAGGCTCCTTTAGAGCCTGCTTTAACTAGCCAGTTTTGTTAATTCACATTACCATTTAAAAATCAAGTAAACTCATCATTAAACTTGACATGTGAAAGTCAGTTGACAAACTCCTCTCTACCGTAAAAACGATTTTAATATTCGTTCTACATTTCTTTCCCTTCACGAGATATAGTTCATTGTGAATAAATGTATAAAGGGTCAAATACTTATTTTTGAATATTTCCTTCACGTACTTCTGCTTGCACTTAAAATATTCATTTTTATATTTCATACTAAACTAGCAGTCCGCTCCGGCTTGGCACCGGTGCTTTACAGAAAATATAAAATAGCCTAGGTTACTTCGAGGAGAAGTACCTTGCTTTCGGTAGAATGAACACATAAAAAACAAAATCTGACTTCACAATGCAACGCAATTATAACTCCACAACAACCCAGAAAAAAATGCAGTCGTCACTACAGTATATCCCCGTCGTCACCTCCATTCGTTTATCAAAGGATCATGCACGCGTTATCGTTCAGCTTATTAGCTAAACAGTAAGCAAAACGGTGCAGAATGAGGGTCGGCGATTGCATCAAGCGAAGGAAGGCGCTTGAATTTTATTCGTGCAAATATCTTCTGCATCACCGCATTATAATAACAAATTCAGACATATGCCATCACAGACTTTTCTGTAGTCCTATACTTTCTTTCTTCCTCTTATCCTTATGCCTTCTCAGGCGTCGGATTGGAGTTCTTCCTGAACCCATGTTTTCCATTCTTTTCTGTTCCTGGCTAATGCCTTCATCTCTCCCAATACTTTCCTTTGTTCCAATATCTTCAAACTGATCTATCCATTCCCTCCTGGGTCTTCCTCTTTGTCTTTTTCTTGATATTCCCATTTCCATTACATTTCTCGCTATTTTATCTTGCTACATTCTTACTAGGTGGCCAAACCAGTTCAATTGTTTCTTTTTAATATTTGATATTATTGGGTCTTGATTAGTTATGCTTCTGATTTCTTCGTTCCTTACTTTGTCCCATTTCGTTTTTCCTGCTATTATCCTTAAATATTTCATTTCCATTGCATTTATTTTTGTTTCATGCTTTTTCTGCACTACCCAGTTCTCACTGGCATAAGTTATAGTTGGTACTGTAATTTGGTTGTATATTTCCATCTTTGTATTTATGGCTTAGTAATGTTCGATTCAAGGAATAATATAATCTTGTTGATTTATTTGCTCTGTTATTAAGTTCTGCGTCTATTTTTCCATCTTCTGTTAAAATACTTCCTAGGTAGTTATATAGGTTGTTACTCTTTCTAATGTTTTGTGATTACATTTCAATTCCTCGTAATTATTCCCCTGTTTTTCATTTACTATCATTACTTTGGTTTTCTCTGTATTTATAGTCATTTTCATCTTTTCTATTTCTCTTCCCTGTAAGTTGATTAGTTTCTGCATTTTATTTCTCGATTTTGATATGAGTACGATATCGTCTGCGTATAGTAGGTTACTTAGTCTGACCGGTACCATGTTCCTGTACCCTATTATCGTGTCCTATACAAGAGACACAATTTCACTATACATTATTTTGTTATATAATATGTCAAAGGGTTGAGGTAGCGTTTTTGTTGAAAGCTCCCAGACGGCTTATTTGTTTCCGGTACCTCAGACAAATATTAGTATGTTATATTCAAGCCAATGCATACAAACACTTAACAAATTGTACTAAAACCTTCCTTGGAAACAGCATGAAAATAGGTGTAGTAGTTTTTGAATTTATCGCGAACAGGCAGACAGACAGACGCGTTTGTAGTGATAAGTTGATGTTTCCACGGATCATTTTGTTTTTCGACTTCGTCATGTTTGTGGATTGAATGTGTAGGTATTCCAAATGCGACACATGTTATTTTATTTCTATTGATAAATTTAATAATGCATTTCTCATTTTCGGTCGATAAATAAAGATACATTTCCGACTAAATTTTATTAACACCAAAATGTAATGAACGTTCTGTCTAATTAAATCTTTGCCTATCTGCAATTGGCAAAATTAGCTCGTAATTATCCGAATGATCATGTAGTGCTACTGGTTTGGAATTTATTGGGGTTCATGCGGGAGCTCCGCCAAATTTATTACTCCAATAATGAAAATTGAATTGGGATTTATCGGGATTTGACAGTAGATTTTTTCAACTTCATTTAATGTTTGCGGGAATGAAAGGTGTTCAAATTAGTTCACTCAATTAACACACTACTGATCATTTGCTAATTTTTCGGTACGCGCTAACGATGAATGTAATATTTTTTATTGACATGTCTCAACATCATGTTTATATGTACACAGAACGAAATCGCTTTTGTATGTATGTATGTAACTATGTATATTGAGGTGACCTTCACTAAAGTCTTGACATCCCGGACATCTTTTTTGTCCAAGTACCACTATTTATTATTTGCAGTGCTTTGACTATGCCAAAGGAAGGTTCCGAGCCAATGGAAGCACACTATGCCCCATCTAGTCCCCTACTAGTGAGTCTGCCTTTTCATTGCCCTTATGATCTGAGAGGCCTGTCACCCAGGCTAAGGACAGTCTGTTATGACTGCCCAGATCTTGAAGCGTCTTCAAGCTGCCCAAATAAGTTTTGAATTTACCTGCACTGCATTGCTTTTATAGTCGCTTGGCTGTCGTATATGGCAATGGTCTTCTCTTCAAACACTTACCTCAATGTATAAATAAAATATGTAGTCCAGTACGTCCAAATTTTGAAATTCAAGAAATTCAGAAGAATGATAAACTAATGGAAAATAAAGAAGATATAGCTAATGAGTTCAATAAATTTTTTGCTAGTATAGGAGAAAAATATGCCGACAAAATCGACCCTGCTCCTAATTATAATGACAATATTGAATATCTTCATAAAACCATGTACATTTTCTCAACAAATGAAGAGGAAGTTAAGAACATTATAAAATCGTTGAAAGACAAAAAATCACCTGGAATGGATGAAATAAGATCGGAAACACTAAAAGAAATTCTCAATGAAATTGTAGCGCCATTGACTTTTTTAATAAATAAATGTTTAA
>CAJUYG010006238.1:0-12475 GCA_910591675.1 Galerucella calmariensis
CTTTATCCTGAGTTATTTTCACTATAAATGGAGAAGGCCATGAAAAAAGTAGACCCTCGGTGAGACCGGCTAAGTTAGCTGAAAGTTAAAAAAGGGAAAATTATACATTGCTATGAATAAGTGAAAATATTTTTGTTGTATCGTGCCTTGGTTTAGTAAGTATAAGGATTACAGTGATATATTATGGTGATGTTAATAATCCCAATTGCCTTCTCAAATTCATCTAATATGTGTGAAGATCAATTGAAGATGATATAATTAAATTAACACTATCCTGGTATTCAACGATAAACGATTCTTTAATTTGATTCAAATGTACTTGCATTGGAAATATCCAATACAGTTTGTTGGAATTGTTTCTCAAACCATACTTTCCTCTAAATACTACATTGAGTAGTTTGCAAACGGTCATTCTCACAAAATTATGAAGTATGTAAACTGTAATCTTCATCAAACAGAAACGTTGGAGCATATATTTGACAACTCTCTCGTTGTGTTAGATAGAGACCAGAAATTGATCAGAAACTAATTAATCTTGACAACGGTAGCTGGAACGCTACCGAAAGTTCGAAATAAAAAATATAAAAACATTATTTTGGTTTGATTCCCAAAAGAATAAGAGAAAAAAGAATTTCCTTATTTGTATGGAAAAGGTGGGTAATATTGAAAAACTTTTTAATATATAATTTTATCAATCAATACCTATTTAACATAGTATTCGCGATTGACCTTTCGCTATGGTTGACCGCTCCGCAATCTTGGCAATCTTTCTTAAATGCTTGAACGTATAAAAATCACTGAGACTTTGGAGCCAATATTTAGGAAAAAAAACAAAATTTAATGAAAAAATTCAGCTTACTTCGTTTCATACCAAAAAAAACATTATTATGGTTTGATTCCCTGAAAAAATTAGAGAAAAAAGAATGCTACAAGGAACATACAGAAGATATAAAGCAGTCTAATGATAGAAAGTGGTCTTGACAAGGAACTTCTAGCATCACTTGATCTGCAATAGATCTGCGAAGGTCGCAGTAGAGGAGTTCTTACAAGTTTAAAAAACCCATTTTAATCTTGATCTTGAAATAAAGTGGAAAATCGTCTAGTGTTCAAGTGGAGAGGAGTGGAGAGAAGCTGTGAGAAGGCATCCAAAAGATATAAGAGTGTTTGAATTAGAGTAATATTGACTTGGTGATATTTATGTAGGTATTAAAAGTTTCAGTAATTTTTCAAATAAAATTTAATATAACTTTGCACCATTCAATATTAGTTTCTAAAAATTTTTTGAGCGCGAGAGGCTTCGTGACATGAGTCAACCTAAGCGGCCTCTGATCAACCTATCGGGTAAAGCATTTCGCGATTGCCAGAGCTTTGCGCTTTCCACTTTATTTTGTAACGCCCTGTGATTGACCAGTATTCAATGTTTACATTTATATCCTGCCTGCGTTGCTGTGTCAATGTCAGTTGAAATCAAATTTAGTGTGGACAGAAACGGTTTTCCAATGAAACCTGTGCAATTTTTGTTACTGCTAATTATTTAGAATGGATATGATAATTGAATATTTATTATTTTCAATTACATCCGGCTGAATATTGCGGTAAAGCTGGAATTAACACGACTATGAGTGATTTGTGGGAGAAAATCAAAAATCAAAAACATTATCAATAAAATTATTATTGTCTTTGATTTCTCAACAGTAATTCCCTGTATTTTCTAAAATATGTTACTGTTGTTGAAAAAGAGTGCATCCACTTTTTTTTATTTTTAATACCAAAGTTGACGCCAAATAAACGTGTACGAATATAAACACAATTACAGTTAATTTCAAACTCCAGCTCAAACAGTATTAAAATTCGAATATGAAAAAATCAAAACTGTTCTTCTACTTACCAACTATAATAGCAAGTATTTGAGGCCAAGTGACTTCTTTTCCAACATTCTTCGCTCTTAATAAATCCATGTCCATTATTCTAACACTACTAAGAAAATCACATCATTTGAATATATTATGCCAAATTTATACTCAACAGTTTTTGGCTCTAATATATTATTCCAAACCTATTTCACTGAAATCGTACAAAATCTATCTGTTCGAAGGTATTTAAAGTCTGCCATTGTTGGTATTTAGCAGTTAAATATCAATTAAGTTATCCAATAATTTTAAATGAAATCACATTCATGCTCGTTCCAAATCAAGAGATTTGGGTTTTTATTTATATTACTACTAATAATAGCTGTCTTATGTGGGGTGGAGTAGCACCTTAACTTTACACTTCAAGCTGTCTACCTTATTGTTCCAACCACTCTGGTTTTTAATATTTGCTGCTAATATAAATTTTTAAATACCATATTATGGGCGCGATTCCAAACTCGTATAAGAGGCATTCAGCATTTTTTTCTAATGCTCATAGTGAATGAGATATGAAAAGGAAATGCTTAACAGCTCGGGGAACCGTGAATATATTATGGTCCTAATTAAATATGGTTCAAATTCTCGAGCTTGTGATATATATTTATTATTTCCATTATTTTTCAAATCAACCCATGGATCCCTACCACGATTCAACTGAATATTGCCTCTCAAAACTTATCTCACGTATATTCTGCATATTTATCCTCTCCCCTTTTTTCTGTACTTGGACATCATTATTATATCACATATATAAAATCAAAATCCTCTTCAGGTATCACAAGCCATATGATCTAAATAAAAAGTAGTTTGCAAAATGGGGGCTGCCCGTAATTTTTCATGACTACGTCACTGAATAATAAAAACGTTGTAGGTGTACCTCAGATCAGTAGTTAATACCATCAGGCTCCAGTTTATACGGGCGCAGATCTATGACAGGAATTCCAACCTTCTTCTTGGGATAATACGAAACTGTATTTCAGGCAGAAATTCACGCCATTGATTAATATGTGGAAAGATTGGAGAGAACCCATAGGGAACAAATAAAACAATATAACAAACCTATAAGGCGTGTAGATGTTAACTAATCCAAATTTGTTGGCCAACTGCATGTTGCAAAGTTGATTGTGCCTGGGTGGGTAATCAATGTTTTCTATGACTGAACATCCCGACGTAATGTGTTGTATCGTCTCTGATGTTTGTTGACACCCTCTGCACTTGTACAACACGTTGCTTGGATCCCTTATGACAAATTTCTTGTAATTGTTGATATTAATGACTTGATCTTGAATTGCCATCATAAATCCTCCTGTTTCCATCAGAGAGCCACCCGAGTATTGAACAGCAGAGCATAAACTTTGTACCTGCATAGCCGTGGTTCGTATCAAGTTTGGTAGGATCTCTCTTTCACCCCCAGACCTGAATTATCATCAATTGAATGAACTAATCGGCTTTGTGGGGAAACTGAATTTATTTGGTGGAATATAAATAGGTATGAGCTACCACAGATTCTTGCAAGTCGCAGTGGAGACCTTATATAGCCTAACCCAGTTCAGTAACCCAAAAGTTCAGTAATGTGAATGGTCTTTGATTCATCACAAAATAGTCTGGGAGAGACCTAATACTTCACAGTATCAACACTTCGGGACATGTGATACTGAAAGATATCACATAGAGCAAAAGCCATGTTTATTGCACTACGTTGGTATACCTACCCTGCACACTTTAAAGTGTTGCCAAATTATGTTGTACAAACTGTGAGCAAACGTAGCATTCTATAAAATGACTTCCATGGTTTACTAGGGTACAGTCAGCTAGATCGTACCAGTTTTCTTCATATATTCTGAAATGTTTAAATGTCGAGAAAATAGAGTGGATTAAAATCAGGATAGCTCCTTTGGTACAATGTCCAGATAAGCAGCTTATGGTTGGCAATATGTTTAGCTGCTTCATTATGATAATTAACTCTTTTCTAGAAGCATAAATTAGTTCGATTTTTCAAGCTGGTATGATAAATCGTATCAAAAGGTGGAAAATCGTATCTTGGCACAATTCTAGAGCTCCTAGCTCAACTTAATTTCGATCACCCATATATCGAATATGGCAATTTAGAATACGTCAACAAACTAATTTTCTAAATTGTTTTAGAAGTGAATTTAATTACCTAAATATTAAATATATTGTTTTTGTTTTTGTAATTGCTTGTCGTTTATTCTCAAATCACCGTCGTAAGTACATGGATAATATTTCGAAATATCCACACATTTATTTAATAACAAATTTTGAGGTAAAAGTTACGATATAGAATATATTGCGGTTACTGTTAACAGTTGAAGTCTTTTAAGTTGATAAAATAACTTAGAGTAAGTTATGAAATGAAACAATTTTATTTTGTTAAATCTACATTGTATTTAAACATAAAGTGACGCGTTTCGCTAACACAGTAGCTTTATCAAACGAATG
The DNA here is from genome assembly GCA_910591675.1 of Galerucella calmariensis. NCBI lineage: Eukaryota > Metazoa > Arthropoda > Insecta > Coleoptera > Chrysomelidae > Galerucella > Galerucella calmariensis. The sequence goes on from CAJUYG010006238.1 coordinate 4,371, forward strand.
GAGGTATAATAAATTATACTTATATACGATGAATACCCGTTTCGTCGAAACAAAATAATATGACTATATTTTTCAGTTGTATAAAGATATGATTATAGATTGCAAATATTAATACCTGACAGGAGTATGAAAGAAAAGGGCGTATCCATCTAATTGTAGACTAACAAGTTTTAACTAGAAATGACCAGTTTTAATAAATAATCGCTTTGTGTGCTAGAAGTATGCGTTTTCAATTTAGAGATTTTCTAAAGTCAAGTATTTAAAAACTAAGAAAATGCAGTGTTACGTTTGTGAACATAGAGTTTGTTCTAGAGGATTTCGGCGTTGTGAGGAATTAAACGGTCTTCCTGAGGGATTTCAGAAATATGGAAAATGATGGGGTTATTTATATTAATTGTTATAGACAGGTTATAGCCGACATTGAAAGGGATAATGTAGGAAATGATAAGACTTCTTGTGTGTTCAATTGTGTACCGCAAAGACGCAATATCTGTTTTGTTTGCGATGGTAATAGAAATCACCAGACAATTTCTTTTGAAGCCAGGATAGATTATATATCTAAAAAAAAGAAATATTCGTCCAACAAGGTTCTTTTTGCTGTATTGATCATTTTAATGAAGGGTGGTTGTCGTCAGATTTAATCGGAGCGCTGCATGCTAATCCTCGCAACGTAGTCATATCTCCTAACGAGATATCACAATGGATTCGAGCATTAAGAAATGCTTCCTTTGATGCTGTAAAAAATCAATCAAACTCTGAAGACAATTTTGATGATGAGGACTTTAAACTTATAACAAACTTAAGTAAAAATAATTTTGTGGACATGTTTACGTATTGCAGTGACATTGTTGTATATGAAAAAACTAAAGTCAATAATGAAAGGGATCTTATTACATTTTTAATAAAACTAAAATATCTCGCATCCCTATCCTATTTTTTTTTCAAGAATTACCGATGCCAACTACACTACAAAATACTACAAAGAAAAAACAACATATAAAAATTAACTCACAAAATTAGGTCGGTTTAACCCTGTCTGGTTTTATTTATTCATTTCTTATCTCTTTACTTGGTGAAATCAGGTAGAATCTGTAATACAGGTTTGTTTACGTATTTTCTCTCTGTCTTACTCATACATAAGCGATTTTAAAAATAACATCATGTTAAACTAAGAGCCCGATCATAGGAGTCACCCATCGATGACCATGTATTTCAAGTCCTATGGTGGGTTAAAAGTGGCCAAATCTGTATAAATATACATAAACACGTGGAAAACAGTCAGGTTTGAGCTAAATAATGTAACATCACATTAATACTGTCTTATTCAATACATTCCTGTTGATATCTATTTTTAAAACTTAATACTTGGAATAACAAAAGCATTGATTGGGAATATAAAATCGGTGGAAAACAATTTTACCAACTAAACGGTACTAAGCGCCGAGTAATAATTCTATATCAGTAAACACACGACTCTCTTCATCAATCTAAGGCATTAATCAAACAAAAAAATAAAATCGCGTTAAATGTTTATTAACAGTCAACCGCTTATATCATTATGAATTGACGGTTTGACACACATCCATAGTGCGGTTGATTGTGGTGCTGTCAAGCGGCAGGTATCGAAAGTAGATAATATGAGGTAGGAAAGTAGATAACCACAAACTGTAATCAGTGTGGAAGCATTTATATTTTACTTATATACTATATTTACTTATATACTAATATTGCCATATGTCATTTTTAATCTAACCTAACATTTTATTGCTCTTGTGGAAACTCTAGACACCTTAAATATATATTTGTCATATTGATAGTTGCCAGAAACTACGAAGTGGGCGACATCTGTTAATTTTCTTTCAAACTTCAATAGAGGTGAACAACAAAGCCAGAAAGAAAATGGTAAAACGATAAGAAGGTGGTAAAAGTTGTAGTGTTACAAATGTACTAGTGTAGCAGTAAAACTCTTTTGCACCTTTTTGGTAGTTTCGTGTAGATATTCTAGTCCTTTCTTTCCGGATTGGCACAGGAAGCGTTAAGAAGTCGTGAAGTCGATCCAAATCACACAAGGAGTAACCTAGTTGGGGTTCAGCTATTTTTTTCATTACTAGAAGCTGATGAGTTACCTATGTTTTTTAGGTATCATAATATGTTTGCAGAAGCCATACATTCCAGCCTTACATGAACAAATGTATTTCGAATCTTTTTAACATCATCATTCAGATTAATTGTTATTTCATGAGGCTGGAAAGCTAGACCAGACGTCTGCAGATACAAACTTTTAATGTTTTTTGAATTTGTACCTTTTAGGTCACATAATATTTATGTCCCGCTTTAAAAGGCGCTTCACCTTCTTTTAGTGGTCTGCTTCTGACTACAATATATTCCATGAGGTTAAAAAGGGTTACTTCAATTTTCGTCAATTTTAGACCTATTTTCTCAAACACTACCACACAAACATGGAAATTACAAAAATGATGAAAAGCCTGCCAAACCCACTAAAAACGCTTCGAAAAACACATAAAAAAACTAAACAGCATCAAACACCCTTACAGACTGTTTTGTTTCCACCGCTGTAGCAGCCATATTGAAAAATTCAGCGCCATCCAGTGACACGTGATTTTTAAGAATAGTGGAAATGTTGAGTATTTCGTTTGTTGAAAATATCAATCTATTTATTATTCGCCACTTTTCTATTATAGACAAAGATAATTAAGTGTCAGAATTGCTACCAACGCAATATCATGATGATATACACAGCTTGTTCAATTGAAACCCATCTTTGGTCAGAGGTTAGCCTTGGAAACAATTGTAATCATTCAACTGACGTTTTCCAACATTAGTAGTGTATGCAAACATCACACTTATCTGTTTATTTCGTTTATATTTGACAGCGATTTTAAGTATTGTGACTTTGAAACAATCCGTCCAAATGTGATAATGCTCGGCCTCATGTTGCCAACGTAGTGAAAGTAAATCTGCAACGAAAGTAATGGAAGATATTAGAGCATCCACCCTATAGTTCCGATTTATCGCCTTGCGATTTTCACATCTTTGGGCCACTAAAAAAGGCGTTGAAAGGTATTCGTTTTCAGTCGGACGCAGAAGTACAAAACGCTGTGAAAGAATTCTTCCAGCAGCAGCCACAAGAATTCTATAAGCAGTGGAATATGTGCCTCAATTGTAGTGGTAGTTATTTGTAACTGTACTTGTCAATAAATTTTTCCTGGACCAAAGATGAGTTTCAATTGAACTAGCCTCGTAAAATAACCTTTGTTTCTGTTTCCCAAAAGGGCCACGCACAAAAAGTGTTGGCTGGATATGTTGTTTTAATGATTGTCATAATAATTCGAAGATGACGTCTTTTCACGTTTTTCCGAAAAGTAGATCAAAAGTTTTAGTTTGGCTTAGGAAACAACATTTGAGTACTAATGTGGAATATTGCAGAAATAGGATGCCATGTCCACTCCAGTCAAGTGAAGAAAAAACCGTACTAAAATAGCAGGTGTTTCATAAATATCCTAGTTATATTAATTATTATTTCGCGATAAAATAAGCAAACAAAATAAACAATAATTGTGAGGAAGCTGTTTTCCAAGTACTTATATGTATAAACTTGATAATTTTAAAACAAATCCAAAACAAATCTTCGCGATAAAACAAACAAAATAAAGAATTGTTGGAAAGCTCTTTTCCAAGTATAGGTATTATAAACTTGATAATTTTAAAAGATAAACGAGGAGACATATTCAGCCTAATTATAGATATCCGTGACGCTTTCGTTTCATTTATTTCAAATTTGGAAGACATTAAAGCAGATAAAAACATTTTAGTTCTATTAATATCACTAACATGTTTAAGATGTGTGTCTTGGTTTTTCACAGAACTAATGATATATTTAGTTTATATAATTGAAACATGGTAACATTGACATTATATTGTATATAAGTGAATTAAATGTAAATATCTGTACACTTATTATTATAGTTTCTGATATCTTAGTTTTCTACCTCATACCTACTTTCAACAAGTGCCGCTGGTCGCACCAGTTTGGTAATATGTGAATGGTCTGTGTACCCAGCATACTTAGGATTATATAAAACTCGAAAATATCACAACTCGAAAGCACTACCATGGTATAGGGGAGACCGGGGGAATTGTGGCTTTAGTCAATTTTCCATTATTATTATTTTTTCTAAATACCTTTAAAACAAAGAGAATCATGGAAATATACCCTCTTTCACTCAAATCTTCATTCAAAAGTTAACAGAAAATAATCAAAACTTGTTTCACAGTGAAAAAATAAAAACCCTACATGGCTATCATTAGCCCAACTAGTTAGGATAATGGTGACATACGGTCACGATTACCCCAATAAACAGATAGAAGTTTTCTAAGCACAATAATCGCATATGTATGTTTTTTAGGTAACCATACCTCCCCATTTTCACCAAATTCCCTGCACATTAAACATATGTCAGTCCAATTCGCATTTTTGTCCTTGTATTCGTCATCAATGTCTTCGTCTTCGGAACTTATTCCCCTGTAAGTTTTCTTATTCTTACCTCTAGAGAACATTATTTTCTTCTCAGCGTCAGGGTTTTCTTTGTGGTCATTAGTGGCGCCATGGGAGAATTTTCTTTCGCACTTGGCTTCGCTCGCATGTTTTTGTGCTAATAATTTTTTGTTTGCCCTGTCTTGGGGTGGGCGTAATTATTTGGGAATTCTGTTTTGTAGTCGCCCTTCTACTCCTCCTAGGTTGTTTTTGGTCTTGGTAACGGTAAAATTTCGTGGAATGACTTTTCAAGCTGGTTCATAGTCTTCTCCAATGAAGACGTCTGGTTTATAGAAACATATTCCTGTAGCTTGAGCTACCCTAATGATTACCTTATTGAAAAGCTCTACAACTTCAAAAGGGTGATTCCCATGCGGGTGATTACTTAAATACTTTACAGCATCCGGATTTGAGCGCCGTCTTTAGCAAGCGGAAAAACGTGACATCGAGTGGCTGGATCTTACGTGACGTGTGCGGAGGGATGGACAAAAGAACAACACCGTTGGATTTTCAAAATTCATAAGCTTTTAGGGTACTGTGAGTGGAATGGTTATCAATTATCAGGAGAACTGGTCCATCCGGACTCGCTTTCACAAATGTTTGGGAGTGTTCTAATAACTGCAGGGACAGGTCTCCAGTAATCCACCCTTTGTCCGAACTAGTATACAGAGCCCCTGCTGGACTCCCCTTTTGGAGTTGCGGACCATTGGTGGTTTATAAATTCTGGTTTGCGCTGAAAGTGCACACTACTCTGTGATATTTTGACCTCTTACCCAGCTTGTACCAAACCCAACTTGTTTAAACCCCTTTAACTGATTAGTCCTTATTTCGAAGATAACGAGAGAGGGTTATCATTAAACACATTACAACCATACTGAAATTTCGAGAATATCTATTGATCCCGAGATTTCATTAAAAGTGTTTAACTTTCGAAATTTGCAGGATAAAGTTTATCCAGATCTGCACTGCATGATGATTTTTGGGGACATTCCTTAACTGAAAATAAAAGTTTCATATTCGTAATTTAGTTGCTGATACCATTCCAAAAGTAGAAATAAAACAACAAATATATTCAAAATTTAATAAATAAAATTTACCTAAACAATTCTCAGACTTTTCAATAATTCTACAAGAGTATTTTTAAAACCATAAATAATTTGTTTATGTTCAGAGCCAGAAAAAAATGGCAGTTGTAAAGGTAAGTACTTACTTAAAATAAATTGTGGTATAATTTTACCCGTATTGTTAGAAAAACTTTGAACTGTCTTGCAGTATTAAAAACGATTAGCAATACCCAACAAATCATTTAAGTATAACAAAGTATTTTTTTAATATAAGAATATAAACATAATATTAACGTACATTACGAACATCTTAACCATTTTTTTTCAATAACCATCTTGTAGTATCATGCAAAACATCTTTACATGTAGGTATTTAAAAGGAAATTACTTTACAAAAATATATTTTTCAGCCGCTTTCTATTATTATATACTATCACTTATGCATAAAATTTTAAAAATATCAATACTGTAAAATGTGCGTTTAAGAAAAGGAAACCTTCTCCTGATTTTTCCTCTAAAATTCACTAAAATCAGAAACTAAAACGTTAAAATAGCAAGGTCGTCTCTATGACATCACACATCTAAATATTTCACAGTTAGCAAATTACAAATTCATCCTGATTACTTATTTGAAATATTTTGTGTGTTGTAGACATGCGTAGTATAGCGAGTAAATATCATTTAAACGTAGAAAAACCAGAAAATACGATAAAAGTTGGAGCGATATACAAAACGTTGACGTCAGACGTTGGTGGTCGGTGTTTTAGCTAAAATGGCGGATTGTTATATTTTGTATTTGTATTTTTTGCCAAAAATAAATAAAATCACAATTGTCAAGTGAAAATAAATAATTGATCTATACAATTATGTCAAAGGTTTATTCTCAATGATGGTCATCATGCCTATTGTTCAATTTTTGCGATGATTAGCTTATGATTTTTAACTAATTATTTTTTAAAAACTATACAAAATTCAATGTGGATTGTGTTACTTTCATCTAAATCTTTGTGATGTGTTCCTCCTAGCAATTATCATATAAAAAATTTGTTCCTTGAGATTGAATTTGTTGGTCAAAGGACATGGCATTGATCTTAGGAGAAATTGCTTTTCCAAGGAATATACGAAAAATTTTTCATACTCATGAGAAACTATCATTTTTTCAAATCCAAATTTATCTTCAAAATCTGCATTTGTACATAAATACTTTATGTATCGAAATGTTTTAACGGAAGACATCTTGTGGTTGCAGTGCCCGATGTCCACCTATAGGTTTTATAAGAACTAATAGAAGCTAACTGTAATTTAAAAAAAACTGTAATTTATGGCGTTGACTGGTGTATACCTACCTAAGATTACGGAGACGGTATATTTCGTCCCATTTTTCAGAATCTCGTTTAGTGAACGAGTGAACAGTTACAGTTTTAACGGTAATTTGTGAATCTGTAGTTAAGTATTATTTCATCTGCAGTTTTATCCATTGTGCATTTTTCATTGTTTGGTCTGTTGCATTTTTGATAGCAATGGGTAGTTTTTGTTCTGCTTGCTGTTGTGACTATTTTATTATTTGATTGTTCTTATTCAATGTTTACTGTTTAGTATTTTTGTATATATATATATATCAATCTAGAGCAGCTCAAGGACACTAAGTACTAGCTTTGTATTTTTCATGAAGTACTAAGCAAAAGGTGATGCACACTAATCTTGTACTCATAATTTTTTCTGTAATATCCTGTATTATGGAAATAATCAGCAATTTGTGACAAAATGAAACACTTATACAGGTCGAGAATATAAACATTGGAAAGAGAAAGAATGTGACTTCGTTTACACGAAAAAGATTTTTCAAAGGTCAAAAAAAAAGAATAAATAGTCCTTGAGCCCTGGACGAGTTCCTAAAAAAAGAGAAAAAATGTACTGTTGCCGTAAACTTAGGCACAGCTATCCAAGCACTAGGTTTTCTTTTAAAATTATAGTAAGCTTCTCTTAGTTCCTATGTAAACCTAGAGGGGGACAACTACAAGATGTCGTTCGGATAACAATATTTTTATTGTTATTCATTGAATGTAAATAATTTACAATAGAAGGTATGAAGCCGAGAATTTTCAAAAATAAATGGAAGTTAATTTTTGTTATAACTTTGTTTTAATATCAACAAAAAAATTGTAAAATTCAACATTTAAAAAATTATTACCAGAATATTTTTACTTCATAGGAGTTCTACCTTACAAAAAGCATGTCTATAAATCTCTATAGCTGTTATATGAACGTGAATTCAACTATAGATTGTCAAAAATTTACTTAAGAACCAAAAACCGAGCTTCAAAGTGCACAAAAAAATCAACCGTTAAGATAAATGATCAGTCCTTCAATTCCAAAAACAATTTCCATCTGATCCAACCAGCTGCAATGGACTAAAAGGTCCTTGATCATTTTCTCTTCAACAATTGCTGAATCTCCTCCAACGTTTTACCTTTAGTTTCTGGTAT
>CAJUYG010006239.1:925-12473 GCA_910591675.1 Galerucella calmariensis
AATAAAAAGAAAGTTGTAATTTTTTTCAAAAATGCCTATTATTCAATATTTTCAACCCTCGTAACGTTTGTCAGCGAATTTTGAATGTGGAATATCAAAGAATATATATTATTAGGTTTATTTCAGTTCTCTTCCAACCAAATTCTAAGACTATATTTCAACTTCCCCCCGTATATGAGACTGGCCGCGCCATAAGGCGACCACGATAAACGGACAGTTTGGTGCGCTGTTGCCAGTTCAGACGTTTGTCGCAAATATACGTTTGGAGCTAGGAGCTAGCTTCTCACTCGTAGTTTTTCATACCTATCTTCTCTTTTTCTCTTCTATCTTCAGGCTTTTTGATTTTGTTATAACACTGGACACAGGTAAGTTTTTACTTGGTACAGCAGTCTTTTTCAGGTACCGTTTCTGATAGCCCCCTGAAAAATTGTTAGATAATTATTTCAACCACATTTAATATAAAAAACAAAATACTTACAATTACTAGGAGTTATGAAATCGTCCTCGACAAAATGTTTAGAGCAAACTCTCATGTGTTTGGTAACTCTCTTTCCTATTTTCAATTTGATCTCCCACAGTTTCTTTCTATCAACCATAGTCATCATTCCGGATTCTCCAATACTCTCGACTCTCTGACCCATAGAGAAATATAATATAATGAGAGTTGTCGACCCTGTAGTAACAGTTGGCATCACGTCGATCGAAGCGCACCAGGAAGGGTTGTTGGAACTAATTTTTGAGGGCGGGATATTTAAATTGGTTAGTTGGGATTGTGGGTATGAACATCTCACAATTTGTCTAAAAATTGTTTATTATATAATTATTTCATTACAGAAAATTAAAACTTATTTAATTTTTAATAATGAAATGATTATAATCAATAAACAATTTTAAGACACATAAATTAGATAAATGAGAAGTCAACACTAATATAAAATTTTTATTAAACTGCACATAATATAACAAATAATCTACATCTATATTATTATCATCAATTCATCGAACATTTACATATTATTAATCACAAAATAACATATTTTTACTAAACTTACATTATATTTAGGAAAGTTAATCCAATATCACATCCAATTGCACATTATTTTAAAATTATTCACAGAAACTGCAAAAATTTAAATAAAAAGGAGTTAGAAAGTAGATTCTTCATTCCTATGAAGACAGGAACAGGTCTGAAACAAAATAAATAAAATGCATTACCTTAAGTTACAATTTGTTAGGTAGATGAGTTTATTTGAGGCTATCTATCATTATTGTTAGAAAAAATAAGCTTTCATTTCACACGCAATACTGGCAATAGCTACAGTATTTTCAAAAGCTTGGGTACCTACTATTATTATGTTCAACTACTTTTGGTAGTAGTGTATGATCTAAGGATTGCAAAGGTAAAACAAATCTAATAAGTATTTTGCATAATGAACCTGTAAATGCATTATTATTAAAATGATCTTTACACAACCTTTGATCCTTTGACGTCTAAAGTGTACCTCTGTTCACTTTGATTGATATCAGATGGAAATTTGAAAAATGTTTTATTCTTCCTACAAATTGCTAAGTGGCCAAAAATATTTACCAAGCAATACAACTATGACGTATTATATTTGGTGATGATATTTTAAAGGCTTACTTACTTTTATTTCCTTCATTAGAACTAAAATCCTTAATTCCTTAATAAATAAACTAATTTTGTAGAATAATTATTGACACTTTCACTTTTCACTATGACTTTGACAAGCAGAAGCTAGATTCACACCAGCCAATGTATTAAAAGTTGATATACTAGGATATTTCATAATATTTATCGACATTGAAGGATGAATAGTGAAGTGAAATGTAATTTATAACGTTTTAAACCATTTTATTCTATTTCCCTTTTGTAAAAAGTCTTGTAGTTCTCACGACCGAAGCGACTCGATGCGCGGGTCAGTTGCGCAGAAACGTTGTGCCTTATACCGCCTATACTTCAATCCGTCTCTTTTATTTTGTCTATGCTCTGACCCTCATTTGGAAAATGATGAAAGGTCAAATCAGGGTTTTTTTGTACACAGAGTTACATCGAGGTACACAACAATTTGCTCTGCTGGTCATTTTCACTTTTAACAAACTATTTATCACTATCAAACAACTATAATCCTCACACAAATGCACACTTGGATGTAAATAAATACAAAGCAATCACACTTGCTGGTCACGTGACATTGATGCGAGTTTATACCGCCAGATAGCGTATCGCTTAGCATTAAAAGTCACTAGATGGTGTACTCTGTGAGATAACATTCTGCTTCTTTTTCCAGTTTTTCCTTTATTGGCTACCCCCGGGGATAGTCTGCCAATTTTTAAGCAGTCGTTAGTTCTGTGGTTTGTCACTCAATACAATCTTTTCTGAATAATGACCATATAGATACTGTAGTTGTAGTCGTTGTAGTATCTCTTTCTATGATGCATTATGACACAATATATCCTTTATCTATGGTTTATTGGTATGACATTAGACAATAGGTTTGTTCCAACAACCACCTTCTGGACCCGTATCTTTGAACATTCGACTATTCGCGAGAACGTCGAATGGATTTTGTTCGTACGAACGATTTCACACGAATCGAACGGTACTCGAAAATTCAAATAGCAATATCTTCCAAACACAGTGGCGAACAGCTTTGTAGATCTTATGTGTCATTTTTTAGGTAAAGTGTACTGTAGAATAGTGTGAGAGTAGTTTAAAAAGCACGTGAGAGGAAGAAGATTACATGTAGCTTTTGGTTTATTTTTATTCTGTTTTGTCATTCTTTTACGTAAAGGCAATATGAAGTTGAATTTGGCCCAAAAAGATATTCTCTTGGAATTCATCACGGGCAGTTTCTTTATCCACCCTATATAATTCCAAGAATTGCCGATCATTTAATATAAAATGATCTTTTACAGAAAACCTTCTTGTCGTATTTTCAACCATATCCTCAGCATCTTGCAAATCATCAATTATTTGATGCATAAAAGCTTCATCGGCGTTCATTTTTCTTCAGTAGTATCATTGTCCAATATATTAGACAATGGTAGTATTATTTAACAAAAAACTTAGTATAATATCGCTATGATTTCTCTATCTATGACACGCTTTATCCACAGCAGGTTATGTTTGTTATTTATTTGTTTTTGTTTTTCTGACGTTCTGCGCAAGACTCTATTCGCTTACTCCCCTGTGGGACTGATACGACTGATAAATTCATTTGTTTGCAAGTCGAACATTCGAGATTTTGAAGATACTGCTCGAATAAAACAAATCCATTCCCATCACATGAAATACGTGGGAGCATTTAGTCGAACGTTCAAAGATACAGATTAGTACGTGAACGTTCGTGAACTTATATATGTACGAATGAAACGTTCGAGTACCTGTACGTGAATTAACCCATGAACAGCATACTCTATGCATTGTTGGAACGATTCTACGACTTATTTTTAAACTGTTACCACTTTCAGGAACTTTATTACAACCCTAAGTTCACGTTTTATTTATGTATGATTTATGTTTATTTACCATTACCTAACCTTAAAACATCATCTGACAGTTTGGACGAACAGTTCTACTGTTCTACATCCAAATCTCTTATGAAAATGATCGTTCGCCGACACGTTCATGAACGTGTCCAGTTTTTGTTGGAACGCATTTTTATCTACTTCGAACTGAAATTTTGTTATGCGCATGATCGTGACGTTCATGTACGCCTATGATGTACGCATCATTTCGCTTAGTTGGAACGTGTTATGTTATCTATGGTTGGAACCATGTTGGAATAAACCTTATTAGACTGTCTAATAAGGTTTATTCCAACATGGTCCAGACGTCTGCAGACACAAACTTTCGTTTTTTAAATTTGTGCCTTCTAGGCCACATAATATTACATGTCCCGCTTTAAAAGCCGCTTCACCTTCTTTCGGTGGTCTACTATTGACTCCAATATATTCCATGAGGTTAAAAGGGTTACTTTTACTTTTCGTCATTTTTGGACCTATTTTCTCAAACACTAACACAAACATGTTTAGGAAATAACGGAAATTACAAAAATAAAGAAAATCCTGCCAAAACCACTAAAAACGCCTCGAAAGACACATAAAAAACTAAACTGCATCAAACACCCTTACAGATTGTTTTATTGTACACCTCTATAGCAGCCATATTGAAAAATACAGCGCCATCTAGTGACACGTGATTTTCTCCAACATTCTTTGCTTCACAAATGTCACAAGTCACAAGACCTACCATACGATTATGCGGTGTTGCCGGCTGCTAAATTCTTCGTGTACGAACGTTTATTCGAATGGTGTTGAGGAATACACATTTAGCACCGTATACGAAAAAATTCTTGTGGAAATAACCGTACACGCATAATATTCGTATGAACTCGAAAATCGCACCCCAGATACGAATCCCGGTAAAACATCAAATGACTTTCAGCTCCGTCTTTAATGACCTTGGACCATTAACTTGGTATGGCCGCGATGTTGTCAGTTTAAAATACTTTCTGAATTTCTTACCAAATTGCACTGTTAACTCGGGGACAATAACAATTTTTAGTGCCGGATCTAGTTTTTTTGGATGTTTCCACTAAATCTTTAAAACTGCGCCATGAATTATTTAATACCTATATGTACATTCTTATGATTTGTTATAAATAGTCATTACTCTTGGGAGATTCATTAATAAATACATTTTAAAATAATTACAAAAAGGTAGAACGTGTCGCGGGACACACGGTAGGAACTTTAGTTCCTTTTAAGCAAAAATTTTTGGAATCAAAAAATAAATACACATATTAATATAAGAATTTATTTTACTCTGGATGAAACTTCATTTAAGAAAAATATACAGTAGTATTAATTATAAATGAAAATAAAAATCTTATCATCAAGTTGATTGGCACAATAGTTATTTATGATACAAGTGCGTGAAGTTATACTTTTGCGCACGAGTTGCGAAAATGCCAAAATATTATATGAAATAATCCGTACAAATTAACAACAAATACTTAAAACAGAATAAAATGGGTATTTAAGAGGACCTCAGATTTTATAAAATTATGTAATACATCTGACGTTATAGATAAACAATTTGCATATTCCTCGGTGGTCGAGTAGTAAGCAAACCAGACTCTCACGCTGTAGACCCGGGTTCGACTCCCCGTAAAGAAGTTTTTTTTAATTGTTAATTTTATTTTTAAATAATAATTCTACTTGATATTAATAACGACAACAGGTAGACGTTTGAAATATTTAGCAGGATATTCATTATTGTAGATAATGGTACGGTACTCTTCATGAGGGAGTCCGGCTGGCAACATCTACTTATAACAGCATCGTATATTTTAAAAAGGGAAACCGTAGCATTATGCAAATTGAACATTTAAGAACTGTACGTTTACCACATATAAAAGCGCGGAATTAGATAAAACGTTGTACGTAAACACGTTATGAAGAGAGCGACATTGTTCAACTCGCATAATTTGCAAAACTCGCTAGCGCTCGTTTTGGCAAATATTACGCTTGTGAACAATATCGCTCTTTTCATAACTAGTTACGTAAATATCTATTGCATTTTGGTGAAATTGTTTTTATGCTATTTATTACTTTTCGACGTCTGAACGGTAAGTAAATCACTTACCGACGTGTTAAACTTAGAAACCAGTAAACACAACATACCGTCCTGACAACCGATGATGTAAATAAACAAAAAAGATCAATCGCGCATTAACAGAACTAAGGACTGCTTAAAAATAGGCAAACTATCCTCGGGGGAAGGAAAAACTGGAAAAAGAAACAGAATGTTACCTTGTCAATTATGTGGTGCTATGGTGAGGAGCGGGTAAACATACAACACGGCTCCTTCAACTGCGCATGTCTCAAGACTTTGCCAAATTTAGTAGTAACATAACAATATTGAAATAAATATGTAAATATCAGAAATATAAAACTAAAAAAACAAACAAGAAAACCCAGGCCCAAACCCGGTTGATCAAAGTGAAACTATGTATAGAAATATCAGAAAATAAGAAATAAAAAACCTTAAAAAAAACAAGAAAACCCAGGCCCAAACCCGGTTGATCAAAGTGTAACTATGTATAGAAATATCAGAAAATAAGAAGAAAAAAAAACCAGCACCTAACCGGGTTTCGGACTTACGACCTCTGATGTGATATACTTTATTTAATGTTTAAAGTATATCTTCAGGTTCTGTTAATTCTGGCTTTTTAATTATAATTCACATACTTAGAATGAAATAAATCAACTTATTCGTTTAGCATAACTTTATTGAATCATCATTAAAATTCATGTCTACAAATCTATAACCTAACAAAAATGCTTACACTACAATAAATAAATAAGCACCTGGCAACAGTAGGGACGTGTACTAAATTCCTGTAGTTCATTCAACTACATAATTCGCGCATTTCTAAGTATTGACCAATTATCAATTAAAACAATATATTTTACGAAATATATTTTTGTCTATTCACTACACTGAGTTATAAGCTCAATACCCTACCAACTGCGCAAAAAAAATTATAGAAATAATAGTAAAAATTTATCCGAACAAATTCAATTAGATTACCAGCATTGCGAATACCAGCTTTGCATAGAATTTTAATATAGCATCGGTGGTTCAGTGGTAGAATGCTCGCCTTCCACGCGGGCGGCCCGGGTTCGATTCCCGGCCGAAGCATATGAATATGAATCGCTGCTTCGTAAACGAGAGAGAGACTCAGGAGAGACGCAAGCAAGGCACATAACGAAGCAACGTAACATAACGTAACGTAACGATCAGATATTGTGCGTCGCGACCCACGGTCGCTCAAACATAACCTGACGTAAAGAACTAAAGTTCCAAAAATATTTTTGAGCTCGCGGTCTCTTGGGTCGGTGGCACGTGGCATTTTGCCAGCCCTGCCACCCTATTGTTACGCACCTTGAGAAATAAATAAAACTCAACTTAAATAGCGATCGATGATGACAAATGTATTAAACACTTAGCTAAGAAGCAGAACAAAAACATTGGTGCAACTGAACTTTAACTAAGCGACCCTTAAATTTTAAACTCGCCATAGCTATTCTCAGCTTATGCTACTATTGGTGCAAACGGCCATTGACCCTACTAGATATTTTTCCAATATACACATCTTCTTTTCTTTTTAATGTCTACCAAAAGGGTGTTTATTAACTCTTCTATTATCAAACAGTGTCATTTTTCGTAGCATTTGAGTTTGTATAATTCCTGATGGACTAAAGTACAATCTAGCATCTAACTGTTTGAGAATAGATCGCCTGGATCCACAGTAAGGTGACAATGATTTATTCATTTAGTTCACCGAGTTTTCCTTTTCCCATACCCTTTTAGAGCTAGTTACGCAAGAACTTGGCGTGGTCATTATTTTACATTGTGGCATCGCGAATGTTTCTTCAAATCGCATTTATACAGAAAACATTTCGAGCATACTTCACATTTGAATAGTTTTTCCCCTGTATGGGAAAATATAATATGTTTTGTTAAAATATTTTTCGATTTATAACATTTTGAACAAATATCACACTTAAACGGTCTATCAACCGTATGAATACGCGAATGTTTCTGTAAACTTTGTTTGACTGTAAAAGATTTCGAACAGATGTCGCATTTGAATGGTTTTTCCCCTGTGTGAATTCGTAAATGGTTAACCAGCAAATATTTTTGTGCATAAATTTTCATACAAATGTTACATTTAAAAAGGTTTTCCCCTTTATGAAGACGCATATGAGAATTCAAATTACTTTTACATACGAAAGATTTGGTACAAATTTCACATTTATACGATCTATCAACTGTATGAATACGCGAATGTTTCTGTAAATTTTGTTTGGCTGTAAAAGATTTCAAACAGATGTCGCATTCGAATGGTTTTTCCCCTGTGTGAATTCGCATATGATCAATGAGTAAATATTTGTGTGCATAAATTTTCATACAAATTTTACATTTAAAAAGGTTTTCTCCTTTATGAAGACGCATATGAGAATTCAAATTACTTTTCCATACAAAAGATTTGGTACAAATTTCACATTTAAAAGGTCTTTCTACTGGGTGACAAGGTAAATGTAAGTTGTAAGTGACCTTTTGTAGAAAAGATTTTAAGCAAATTCTACATTTAAATGGCTTCACTCCATTAGGACAACAGCAATGGTTCTTCAAGCTACATTTATATTTAAAAGATTTAGAGCATAATTCACATTTGAAAGGTCTTTCTTTTGTATGGTACAGCAAATGATTATTTAAATAATCTTTCTGTGGAAATGATTTATCACAAATATGACATTTGTACGGTGTTTCCCCCGAATGGACACGCATATTATGTCTAACTAAATAATCTCTTCGAGGAAATGACTGGAAACAAATATCACATTTGTATGGGGTTTCCCCTGTATGGAAACGAGAATGTATATTCAAATTTCGTTTTTTGGAAAAAGATTTAAAACAAATGTCACATTTAAATGGTTTTTGTCCAGTGTGCCAAAGCAAATGATCACTCAGTTTGTTTTCATGTGAAAATGACTTTAAACACATATCACAATTAAACTGTTTCTTTCTATTATGATAACGAACATGTCTATTTAAATCAGATTCAGATGAACAAGATTTAAAGCATACTTCACATTTAAACAGATTATCTTCACTGTGACTACATAGATGCATATTGAAAGAATACTTTCTTGAAAAAGATTTCAAGCAAATATTACATTCGAATGTTTTTTTACCAGAGGAATGGTTAAAACTATTTCGATTTGAAATGGTTTTTAAACACAATTCACATTTTTCACCATTTTTGACACATTTGCACATATTGATGCTTACTTGATCTGAATGTAGATGTTGCTGATGAGAACGGTTTTTGTCCAAAACTTTCCTTTTATCAAGCTTGTTCTTGTTCGATCTACTTTTATATAATGTCTTCCATTTTATATAATGATTTGTTGAAAAATGATATAAAAATTCGTCTTGCTTTGTATAAACATTTCCACAAATTTGACAGATGATAATACCAGTGATATGATTCTGTATTCTTATTATATTTCCATTTAATAATACCACTGTAATTGGAGAATAAATCAGAAAAATAAAATTTCAAAATATTTAAAATTTGTGTAATCTAGATAATTGTTGCACTCTCAGCTACCACTGATGATGTGCATGCCAACTTAAAATATAATTTATAAACCAGATTAAGTGTAAACAGTGCATATGACCATTAACAGCAACTTAACAATTTTACTTACCATCCAATTTAGTTCGCCTATTATTGCATTTATATTTTAAATATTTCATTTTGTTTTCAATGTTGTGTAAGTATGTTTTATTAGAAACATTACATTGAACTGAAGTACTACATTCTTCAAATTTTGGACTACTAGTTAAAGGGACATTTGTCTCTTGTTTGATTAGAGGTACCTTTTCAGTTTTCTCATTTAAATTATTTTCAATATTTGCAGTATGCTTTTTGATTTTCCAACCAATATTTTTGTCAATGTTTTCTGAAATTTTCTCCCGTACGGAATCTGAAAAGTTTTCCTGTTTAATTGAAACCAATTCGGTTTTTATTGCACCACTTATTTGGTTATCCTGTTTCTCATTCTCATTCCAAATTTCTTTTGCAATTACGTTTGGAAATAAAATTTCTTCGATGTCAAATTTTTGCTCTTCAATAGAGACATCTGGTTCTTGTTTTACTTCCATTGGACTTCCATTGGACAATGAATACCTGAATGTTTCAAGCAAGAGTTTATTTTGAAAAACAATCAACCCAACAGGCAACAACATCCATATTTTGTCTATTGGTTGTCTCTGCAGATGGTGTACTCTGTCTGACTCTGTGCTGCATGTACCTAAAATATGTCAAAAACTGATGCTCAAGGCCGTGCTAAGTCTCAAGTCTTGTTTATAAATACGGGCATTAGTGAATAGGCACCCAGGAAGCCTTCGAAAATACAGATAACGAATTTTCGTGCGAAATTAATTCACTTTAGTACACACCACAGGAATTATTTATACTTGAGTGATCTCGAAGACATAGAGAAATATAATAATATATTTTGTCTATGCTCGAAGGCTATGCTATGCCCCAGGCTGGCTGAAAGCACATATTGAATGTCAATAAGCCACAATTGTTCACTATGTTCAGTTCCCCACAGCAGAATAGAAGAAGAAAGTTTAGGTTAGGTTGATAGTTTTCATATTTTTCTTCATCGAGTTGTTACACATAATAATTATTATGGAAAAAACGCAAGGAATTCAAAAGAATTCCAAGGAATGTATGGAGGAAATGATCGATATCAAACATGAATTTGATGGAGAGATGCATACCATCAATTTTGAAAGTAATTTGTTTGGAAATAATATTAGTGTACATTCAATCAAACAAGAGAACATTGAAGATGTAAATATTGATGCTATAACTGAAGTAAATCCACACAAAATTGAAACTAAAATGAAATACTCAAAAGGGAAAAAAAGGAAGCCATTTAAATCAAGAGGTAAGTTAAATTTAATGAATAATAGTAATAATAATAATCTAAGCAGATAGTTGTTTGTTTATTGGTAAAGATTCAAATACAAAAAGTATTGATACTTTGTTCAGATATTTATCGATAAATCTTCAATAACTAATTACAATTTCTTTTTAAATTTTGTTATTCCAATATATTTACTTACAGGAAAATTATTAACTGGTATGAATTCTTCAAATGGGATTATTATATGTGAAGTGTGTGGAAATCTTTACAAGATGAAAGTTGAATATTTTTGTCATTTCTCTAGTAATCATGGCCAAAAAATAGGAATTAACAGTATTAGAAGAGAAGCTATTGATACAGTTCCTAAAATAGAATTAAAACCAGGATTACAGGGCACAAATCTTGGAAATAAAGTTGTTATAAGTGACAATATTTGTGGGTGTTCTAATTCTGATGCAAGTAAGTGTAACATTTGTATGAAATGTTGTTTTCCAGCCGCTGACCATTCAAATAAAATTTCATCTCACCATACAAGAGAAAAACCATTCAAATGTGGTATTTGCTTCAAAGCTTTTTCATCTAAAGGTTATCTAAATATACATAATATACATTGCGTAACAAGAAAAAAACCCTTTAAATGTAGTATTTGCTCGAGACATTGTAGCTCTACATATAACCTGAATATACATTTGCGTACACATACAGGCGAAAAACCATTTAAATGTGGCATTTGTTCGAAATCTTTTTCACAAAAAAATGAGCTCAAGGCACATTCTCATAAACATTCAGGAAAAAAACCATTCGAATGTGGTATTTGTTTCAAGTCCTTTTCAAGGAGGGGACATTTTAACGTTCACATGCGTTGCCACAAGGAGAAAGACCTTATAAATGTGACATTTGTTCTAAATCGTTTTCACAGGGAAATCAACTCGATCTACATTTACGTCGTCATTCAGGTGAGAAACCGTTCAAATGTGATATTTGCTCAAAGCATTTTTTAACCAAG